>DWAO01002360.1:0-16177 GCA_018230605.1 Heliconius congener | reverse complement strand
ATATATATATATATATATATATATATATTTATTTATTTATTGAGGCCTATCGACAACGTTCGATTCCCACTGAAAGAAATGAAATATTTAATATTTTCATTTCTTCGTTCTGGTAACGAGGCAAAGCGCGGCATTGAGTTGAGCCACTCAACACATAATACCTCCAGAATTCGACGGATATTGCGACAACGGCAATTTATTAATAGTAATTGGCAACAACCCTAGGTTCCGAGGTTCCCTCTGCCTACCATTATGTAGGGATTACAGGGTGAAACCAAAAAAAAAAATGAAAACGCAACTTAATTTCACTTGTCTGTTTACAACACACACCATCAGGTGCACAAATTACTTACAACAGCGTTAACTTGTACCTTTCATACAAATACAAATTATTTATTACTCAAATCGTAAAGTACCGACAAGTAAACAATTCCTTTTCAAGGCTCACTTTTTGTGCCTTTTATTTATACAGATATAACTTTTCTCTACAGGTCCTTCCTTATCTTGAATTATAATAAAATTACGGCAAATAAAAGTTTTTACAAAAGATGATGATACGAGATTAAAGTCGTAACCTACTCATAGCAGGCGAGACGGAACCTGGGAACTAGTATTGAGACACTTGGTTCCTACTTGCGTTCCACATTTTCCCCAATTCTGGAGGCATTGCGTGTTGTGTAGCGGAACTCAAAATGCGACGAAATAAAAATATTTAGAAAATATTCCTCAGTTGGGAATCAAGCCCACAACCTGTCGCGTTTACAGTCCCACGCGTGTGCCCCTGCGATACGACTAAACTCGAGTATTTCTTAGTTTAGTACTAAACTCAATTAAGTAATTGCATAACATGTGAAAACAATGTTATTCATTTTATATATTTTTATGTGTTTTCAGCAAAAATCGGCCGTAATTAGAAAGATGCTAGTGATGTATGAGTATGACTAACTTTTCCGCCTTTCGATCCATTTAGACAAGAAGAAAATTTGGTTATAGTAGCGCAGCAAGACAGCAACTGCGAGACTTTAAACGCGATGGTTGTCGATTCATTTCATACTAGGGGGAATAAATTATTTTTATTTTCTCGTTCTCGCCTCTTGCAATGTCGCGAATTCAGAAACCGTAAATCGGACACTGGAACTTACTATCTACCCAAATTCATCAACGATCAAGGGTTTTTTTTAAAACATAAATAAACAAAATAAACACAACACAAAAACAAAATAAACAAAAAGTATATTATCCTCTAAGTTATCCTTAAATATGTCTAATGTGCCCTCCGAAAGAGGACCGACAGGGGCGTGGACAAGACGAGCCCTAGAATGATCGCACAAACTAGCATTACGACTAAATGATCCCACCTTGTAACAAACTCAGCCGCACTGGACCTCGAACTACTACAAATACAGGATTTAAAACGTTCATTGTCTCTATTATCATTATTGTCTCTTATTTTTAAGTCCATGTTACTGAGGACCACCTTCTTCTTCTTATCATCCTTGGTTTTGGACCAGATACCGCTTTGACTTTGCATTTCGTTGTAAAATCTCGTTACAGATTTACTACCGGAAAGAATTTTTTTGTCATTTAACTTTTTTTGCGGGGATGAATCGTTCACTTGCTGTTTACTTTTCGAAATATTAAGGTCCCAGTTTTTCCTGTCGCTGGGCCCTATAGACTCTGACCTCTTCTGATTCAAAAGTCTGCTGGAATCCATTTCCCTATTTGATAGGGCTGACTTACTACGACTTTTGATCAACTTTTGGGAAGAGTGTCGTCTCAAAGCAAGATTGCTCGAGCCACTGCTTTTAGAAGTACCTGTAAGAAGGACATTATTAGGATAGGAAAGGATAGATATAATGAGGATTAAGGAAATGTACTATTTTTTAGGTCTTAAATTTAGCAGGACTTAAATCATACTCTTGGATTTAAACGTTTTACTAAGCAATCATCATTTTCTCATTTTTTGGTTCTAAATTTACATACGTTAGTTATTATCAAGAATTTAAATCTTTACGCTGTACCCCCCATATAGCAGGGTACACAAAGGGAACATAATGTCCAGAAATACCGATCCTCACATGCCCGAAATAAAAAATAAATAAATAAAACAAAACGTTCATCATTCACATTATTTTTCAAAGCTTGAAATAATTTACTATTTCAAGCGGATGCAATAATTTCATTTTACTTATAAATACTACATTCCTACACAAAATAGTATACACGAAAGAAAGACTAATATTTAATTTTTAAACGTATGCCTCAAATTGGACTCGAAGTAACATCGCAAGTATACATTTTTACGACTCTGCGACGACTATACTGTATAGAATGTGTATTAATAAGAAATAAATAACTATTAATAAGCAGTGAATACTAAAAGCGGAGAACAGAGTGTTTTAATAGTCGGTTCTCTATTTAATTCTACCCTGTTATGCAGAAAAAAGCGGGGTGGTTATACCACTTCATTCCCCACGTTTAGCCTAATTCTTCGAGACATTGCGCTTTGTATCTTCCAGAGCGGGGAAATTTGATACAATAATAATACGTTAACATGTGTATGTTACGAAACAAACAACAAAAAATACAAAACAAGTAAAAAAAATTCTCTTTAAACAGCCGTCGGCACACATAAGGGGATTAGGCTGGCGCGGGAGGCGGTTGAATAATGTAACACCTCGACTGAATATTACACGTTTGAGCTTAGCGGTAATAGCAATTTTAGGTTAATTTTGTAAACGAGATTTTTTTTTTAGGGGCGCATTTAAAATTTTATACTAGTTAGATTTATTCGTTTTTTTTTTTAAATATTGTATAGAGATGAAATAGCTTCATGCTGTATCCAGCAGGGGTAAGTATGGGTAACCTAGTGTCAGGACGCTCCGTTTTCTATTTTCCCCTCAATTTTCGCGACCAGAGCGAGGTATGAAAACAATTAATTCTCCCGAATAGAAATCGAACTTACGTGTTATTTAAAATCAGACGTTGTTTCACTGCGCCACCAATTTATATTAATAAAAATATCACATAATCGTATAAATTAGCTCTATTTTTTTAAAAAATATTTTACATCGTCAATGTGGCAAAAGGTTGGCTATAACATTAATAAATATACAATATTTCTACAGAATTATATGCATTTGAAAAATATGCCTTTTTTAACGTATTGCATTTTCATATAATGAGAATGCTTTGATAAACACTGAAATGAAATATTTATTATTTTTATTAGCAACTCAACACGCAAAGCCTCAATAATTAGGCAGAAAGTGGTGAATGGAAGTATCTTAATGGGGCAAAATTATTTACCAGTGATAAGACATTTCGGGCTCATATTAAGTGGTTTTCACATCTCCGCTGCCTAAACTGCTATGTTTATGTATTGGAAAAGTGAAAATCATATGCAAAAAATAACAGCAGAAAAAATATACCTTGTAAAATTATTCTTATTAAATTCAAAATATTCTTTATTCAAATAAACTCTTATACGCACTTTTGAATCGTAGAATGAACATATAACAAAAAAAAGCTACCACTGGTTCGGAAGGCAGTTCTGCTGAGAAGAGCCGGCAAGAAACTCAACAGTTGCTCTTTTCACAGTCAGTTAATGTAATAAAATATATAATTTAATTACATTATCTGGCAGCTATTCTGCATCACATTCAATAGACATTAATTCCATACATGTTTATCCTCCAAATATTCTTGAACAGTGTAATAAGCTTTACTTGTTAATATTTTTTTTCAAGTTACTTTAAATTGTGGTAGTCATGTAGTCGGAAACTTAGAATACACTGCGGAAGTTTATTATATACGCGTATACTCAGACCCATAAAAGATTTATTAACTTTTGGAGGCGAAAACGTAGCGTAACAAGTTTATCTTTATTTCTCGTTCCTATCGTATGTATATCACTATTTTTACTATGACACTGTACATTTTGCCGGACAAATACACATTGTGAAGCAACCGTAATAATACTTGCATCTTTAAAAACATCTCGCAGAGAATCTCGAGCTCTTAGATTATAAATATATCTCACGGCTCTTTTTTGAAGCATAAATATTGAATTTATATCTGAAGCACTGCCCCATAGCAACATTCCATAAGATAAAATACAATACTACTACTAATACTAAATCCTATAAGCAACCGACATTCAAGTTAAGCTAAAAACATTTACCTAAAATATCAACATTGAACATGTTCAAATATAATATTATGCATAATGGGAATAAATTTAACAATTCCATAATAAGTTTCATTTATAATGAAACAATTCCAGTAACACTATTACGTAAAGATCTTCGAGAGGTATAGGTAGGGTCTGTAATCTCGCTGGCTGTGATCCAGCCAGATAAACACAATGAGGTAGTTTTTGACCTGACATCGCAGGATGCTGGCACTGAAACCTAGCACGTATGAATATTTATACCACAGTGTGTTTACATAACGTGATATTTAGGTACTTATATGGAAAACTGGAGCAAAATTATAAAATATGAACCTTTACTTTTCTATTCTAAGAAATATTTTTTTTTAAAAATACCTGTAGTGAATGCTGAAAAAAAAGTACTATTTAAACATATATTATTAACAAAAGCTGAGGTGGTCGCGGCGCACGGACACAAAGAACGGGGACAATCGCACGAACTAAACTATTGGACTTAAAAAGTTGAAGTTTGAAGTTAAAAGAAGAGCACGATGAGAGGATAGCGCTTTATATTTTAATCCGTTTCTCAAATTTACGTACAATATGAAAGAAATAATTCAGTATATAAAGTTTTTATAATTTTGGCGAGGGAAACGTCATATTTGGCTCTGCCACTCAACATAACATAAATGATTAGTGGCAGAACCCAATTCAGTCCTTATCAAACGCAAAATCCATATGGTTTTGCGTTTGATATTGGAGGGCCTAAAAGTCATATATTTTTAAACATAATATATTTATTTAATCAAAGTATGAACCGTTGTTATCTATTTTTCCATCTTATAGGCAGTTTATTAAACCCTTTACTAAAAAAAATCATCCGGATGGGAATCGATAAAATCTTTGATGGCAGTTTGGTTTCACCACAGGAGTTGTATTTTTCCATTGCAAGAAGTTATCCAAATTTGGAAAAAAATGGCTATCTGTTTACGCAAGGTTCGGGGAGTACGGTGGATGTCTAATTCGGTAGCTGTCTATTGTGCAGTGTGTGATCGTAGAGAATCTACTTTTCATCACAGGTAATGATTTGATTTAAAAACTCTTTATTATTGTGTCAGTTAAGTAATAAAGTTTGCCAGTTTGCTTCAAGTGGATTAATACAATTTTATCAATAGCACCGCAGCCTACAGCTAGCTCGGACGAGTTTGCGAAGGATCTACTGCCACAATAGCCTTCAATTTTTCATTATCAACTTGGGTCTCTCAAGCACAACACCAGTGGACGGCCTCGCATTAAGAGCCCTTCGAGGCGTTTCCACAACACTGATGCCACGGTGGAACTCGTACTCGTAAATAACGCGATATTTCAAATTTTCCATTTTGTAAACTGAGTGACGCAAACAGAAAAATACAGAAGAAAAAAACAAATAGATGACGGTTAAAGAAACACAAGTACATGTGTTAATAGCTAAATAAATTTGAACTCCTAGCCAAAGAGGAGAAATTTGTGATTAAGGTGGCAAGTACGACAAAACGTCAAAATATTTTACATCTACATTCCTTTTGGAAAATCTACTTTAATATAATATCTACTGAAATAACATTTCATTAAAGTACATTTCCCCAAAAGCATAACGACACATAGTACAAAAGTAAATATTATTCGGCGAGTCCACGGCGACCGTACAGAGGCGCGCGGCGTCGAGGGCGAAAGCACCGCCTCTTTATTGAATTATGGGGAAAGCGGTCTGGAATTTGGGGAATTAATTTATTTTTCCCTATTAAATGTTTTGGGAGTTCCGTAAACTAATTTGCACAAAAAATCAAGGTGAAACGACTTGTCAGAAGCAAGCTTTGCTTGTGGTATATAAATAAATTTTATTAAAATTATGCTTAAAAATATACATATATAAGGAAACATTTTTTTAACATCACACTGTACCCCGCACATTTCCGTTCCTCACTTTCGTCGAATCCACACGTTACACGATTAAGTGGCGGAACTCAATGCCGCGTTGTGTCCCATTACCAGGAAAAAGAATATATTATATATTTCATTCCCCAGAGTGGGAATCAAATCAAATCAAACACCTATAACCGTAGCGTTTACAGTCGCACAATGACTCTCTTTTTATATTTAAGCAGCTAAAATATTTTTTTTTACATATAAATATTTATTTATACACTTAAAGTGTCTAATCTATAATAGATTTATTACATACAATAAACATTAAGTTTAAAAAAAATTGTGAAAGTGAGCACAAGAACACCGATTAATAACTATTCTGTTAAAAATTGTAGAAAATTCTGGAAAAAAAAAGCTGAAATGAAAAGGTTGTTACATTATGAAATAATCTATATCTCTTAAACATATTTACAATGTGTCAACAAGTTTTAACAACACAAACCTAAAATATACGGCACAACAGAAGAGTCCTAAGAACGCAAGTGAAACTTCTGAAACCTACGCAAAGATAAATATTAATTCAGGCAACACCCGTAAATATCTTGAGCTACTTTGTAGAACCTTTATATTCATTGCAATGGAAGTCACAGTATTACATGTTTGAACAACCCTTGGAAGTTACGTGAAGGGTCCGTTTTAAAATAGGTGCAATGTTGACATACTAAAAAGTCACGGTAGGGAAAGAAATTTAATTTAAACAGTAATTGAACTAAGAAAATGTATTTGTGAAATTGTATTTAAATAAATATACTTTCCCTACGGATATATTAGGCTACATTGAATCCTGTTCTAACTTCGCCACAACGGCGTTAGCCATGTTACGATGCGCACTTGAGAAAAAGACATATACAGTTATTAAACTGTTACAGCCTGTTGTCGCGACAGTGATGTGCAGCTTATTTTTTTCAGCTTCAGGTTATATCCTGGAAATAGGTAAAAGGAGCCTAGTATTAAGACACTCCATTCACCATTTCCGCCGAATTTTAGTTGCATTGCATGTTGAGTCGCAGAATTCATCGCGGCGGTTTGCTACCAAACGCATTGTTACCAGAGCGAGGAAATTTAAAAAAATATCTTTTATTACCACGAGTGGGAATTGAACCCAAAGCCTGTCGTGCTTACAGTGGCACGCTTGAGTTTCTGCGCCACGGTTAACCGTGAAAAGTTCAATAAATAAAAATGAATTCCATTTATTAAAACTAGTCATAAGGAGACTCGTTGTCTACAAACAGAATTGTTTACGATCTAAGACGCCGCACCGTCTAGATTGATACTTACCGTTTATAGCCCTTGGTCTTTTACAGATTTCAATAAATTAATATAGCCTTATTGTGACGTAAGGGGGTGCCTGACTTAATGCGAACTGTTTTTGATCTCAATTAATGAAATATTTAATATTTTTATTTCTTCGCTGGAAACGAGGTAAAGCGCCACTGCATCGAGAATAATTGGGGAACGGAACGGTCTTGATGGGAATGAAGAATCTTAGTCTTACACTAGTTTCCCAGGTTCCCTTTGCCTATCCTGCCATATGCAGGATACAGCGTTACATAAAAAAAAATATCTTCCATCATGTTAGATAGCTTTGAGCTCCCCTACTTTTATGCTAGGCAGAGGAAACCTCGTGCACTGTTTACTGTGTAAATACTACTTATCATTTTTAAAATTTGTGTGTTCTATTTAACACTTAGGAAAGCAAAATGCTTTTTGACAATAATTTTGAACCTTCATAATTTTTTTCAACTTGTGCCTCTTGAATTTTTCCAAGAGGCGCGGGTTCAAATTCCGTTACATTCAAATTTTCATGTTTTCGAAAAAAAGTTATTTATACATTTGTTTAGTTACCAAAAGGTATATATCGCCTCTTTATGATCGAGTTTCATACATAACAAATTTCTTACTCATCAGTATTCAAAGCTAACGTGTATTTCTGTTGAATCAGGTAATGTGCTAAATATAAATGCATACTTTGGCATTACTATAAGCACTTTCGAAGACGTTACAATTTTCTGCTTGCTTTTTCAAATTAATATTTGAAATTTAAATTCAACGTGACGTGAATTGGAGCTCTGAACGATGATTGTAGATTCGGCTCCGTGATTTAACTTTTAGTAATAAAATGTAAATGTGTTTTGCTACTCAAAATTTGTTGGTTTTGGTAAAAAGAAATGAATGCATTCATTTATTATGTTTTTTTTTGCCTACACTTCTATTATTTTTTTTCGATTACGAATTTTATATATTTTAGAAAAAGCTACTTTTTAAAGAATCTGTAGCCGACAATTTGGTGTTATTTTATTTTAAAAAATAATTATCTTAAATTATCCAACTCTTATATCGGATTTGGTTACGGCAAAGGATAGGTTTTGATCTTTGACATTCGATAGTTTTGGTTACGAATACAGAACTTTATAACATCCCTAAAAGTATACATCATGGAAAAATATTTAATGACAGAACAACCAACTATAATTACAGTACTATACAACAATAGCTACAAAATAAAAAAGCAGAAGCCAAACACATACCTGGCTGAGAATGCTTCTTGGTTTCTGCAACGGGTCTGGGTGATAATGGTTCAGTTCCTCTTGACACCACTCTTCGTAACTCGCGGTTGCGCCCAGCGTCTGATGAAGTCCAGGGACGAAGATCTTTTACACCATCGGTGTGGACCTCCTTCATAAATACTTCGATTAGTTCTTTGCCTGTCGAAAGAGTATAAGTTTATTAGCCAAGTTTGATCATTTTGATAATAAGGTGGGTCCATGTTTGTCTATTTGTTTTACTTAATATTTAAAGTATAAAAACAATTATTGTTTAAAGTCATCATGTGGCCAGTCGTGGCGCAGCGGCACAAAGTGTAACTGTAAAACCGACTGGTTGTGGATTCGATCTCCACTCAAGGGGATAAAATATTTATTTAAATTAATTATTCCATTTATTCAGTCTGGTGTCGAAGCAAAGCACGGCGTTCAGTTCTGCCACTCAACACGCAATGCCTCCAGAATTCGGCAGAAAGTGGGGAACGGATTGTCTTAACACTAGGTTCCCACTGCTTACCTTGCTACGTGCGGGATACAGTGTGAAACTAATTTTATTTTTAAGTCATTATAAGTTTAAAGGGACGAGAAGCCGCGAATCTTAATTATCTATAGTACCTTCTTGGGACGGTATTCCAAAAGGTTCCACTTCAAATACAACATCGGAAATTTTTGTATGAAGTTTTAATGATCACACATGATATTTAATGTTATAATGTTAGAGCAAATCAAGAAGACTACGGTGTAAGTGTTCTATTTACACTAACGTACATTCTTTTTACTGACGATCCTGATGTAGTCTCTTGAAATTAGACACTTAATTTACCGTTAATGTACCTCAACTTTAAGTGATTTTATTTAATTTCACATTGTATCTTGCATATAGCAGGATAGGCAGAGGAACTTGTTCTAAGACACTCCTCTTCCCGTGCACCGGCTAATTCTCGAGATATTGGGTGAAAACTATGCCGCCCTCGAGTGAGAATCAAACTTAAAATTACTAAAGGGTTGCAAAATTTACTAAACGGCTTTATGACGTAAAAGCTTTATAGATCATTAATCGAAATTATCTTCACTATGATGCAGAATTTCTGCCACTTTGCAAGATATTGCTTCCTGTTTCTTAAACCACACATTGTTCAAACAGACCGGGAAAATACTCGAGTGCACTACTACGGTAAGATCTCTGTCAATTGGAAAGCGTAGAACGGAACGAGTGACTTATCATTAGATCCTCATTGTTTCCTAGAATAAAAACAGAAATGTTGTATGCTACTGTGGCGTGGTTGGAACTTGTTAAAAGCGTTTCTAACAGGTTTTTTTCAGCTTCACGCCTCTACCTCTATAACTGTAGGCAGAGAAAACCTAGTGTCAAGACTCTTCGTCTTCTATGAGGTATTATGTACATTTTTAATTTCGTAATGTAGTTAAATAGTAAGATAATAAAATTAAAGTTTTATCACAAGCCACTTCTTGCATACAAAAAACGCGACGGTTTTTATTGGTAACAACACAAAGCGTTGAGGTCTAACGGAGCGTAGGGAACAGATTGTCTTAACTGTAGCCCTTTGCCTTTGCCCTAATTTTAAATACACTTTGTAAGATATGCAGATATATTAAACAAACATACTAAACCTTTAGCAATGTTAGCGGCGTATTGTTTCATGGCTATTTTCTCTACAGTACTCTCGAGACCGAAGAAGTTCTTGACGTCGAGCAGAGCGCTTTGCTCGAAGCACGTCCATTCCGGGTTCTCGGGATGTACCTAAATAAATATTTTACATTGGTATAGAAGAACAGAATATAGAATATTTATTGTATTTATTATGTCCAAATATATAGATTTTTTAAATATATATTTTTTTTACTTTTTCTTGGTTATATTTAATCTATTTTATTAGAGGAGAAAGTGACTTACCACTACTTAACGTTACATAACGCAATATTTGCAGATATACAGAATTAAAAAAATGTCATACAGTATGTAGGTACTATATAAATGTTTTTAGATTCGTCCCGCTGTATCACTGATATAGCGGAATAGGCAGAGATAATCTAGTGTTAAGATACTTCGTTCCCTACGAATTGCCCCATTTTCGAGACATTGCGCGTTGAGTGACGGAACTTCTTGTTACCAGAGCGAGAAAATAAAAACAATACATTGTCTAGAATGGGAATCAAATCTACAACCGTCGCGTATACAGTCAGACGCTGTGCCACAACGGGCTGAATATATACAATAGCTATAATGTATATTTTTACATAGTTACCAAGTAGAACTACAAGTAATTAGGTTTTATTAGATTCGGTCAGCAAGATTCGGACAGGACTCAACGGACCACCGGGCACTGACTTCGCGTAAACAAACAATTCACTGAACAAGTGGGACAAAAGAGAAAATTTATATATTTGTCCATTTCATTCGATGAAATGATCAGAAATAACAGTTTTATTGTTTATAAGAAAAAAAATCTAAGTTAATTCTTTTTACTAATCATTTTCTTCATGTTAAGTTATAATTAAAGCCGTCGTGGCGCAGTGGAGGAGCATATAACATGTAAACGATACAATTGTGAGTTCGATTTCCATTCGGGGAAATAAACTATCTTCATTTCTTATCTCTCATTAATATATTACAGACAAAGCGCAGCGTAGAGTTCGGCCAATCAATGCGCAAAATTATAAAAAAATACAGACAGAATGTCGGGAACGTAATGTCTTAACATTTAACAGTAGGTTCCCTTTGCTTACCGTTCGGAATACAGCATGAAGTTAAAATAAAAATTAAACAACAGAACAGACTAAAGTTGGTATCTATTCAAATAATTTTGGCACACTACCTAAAATATGGTTCAGTTTCCTTTTAGAGCACAACAATAATCCGAGCCATAAATGTATTCAACAACGATAACCTACTGATAAGTTCTACATATATTTATCGATTAGGCCTAATTAGCATTTGCATGTCAGTCGTGAGTATCGACATCTGCGGAAGGAATATTATAAATAATCAACTCTAATATGAAGTAAAAAGATATAAATTTGCTGTAAAGATATTAGATGTATTGTTAAATGCAATAATAATTGTTTCCTTTAGAATATAATAGGTTCACTCGTCGCTGTTACAAGGCCGTAAGTCTTTAATAAATAACGTTGCATAGTTTTTCTTGATCTTTTAAAATACAAGTTTAATATGTCAATATATACGAAAAGACTTTACAAACTTCGATAGCGTCTCCTACAATATTTTATATGATGAAAATGATATGATATTAAGAAACTTTATAAACGCAAAATTCACTGTGTATAGACGAATTACGTAATTATATTTAAGATACTATAAAATATAAATCAGATGAGAAATGAATTCTTCATATAAATTGTATTTACACTATACATGATTGCGTCAAAGATTGAAATATATATAAGCAATTGATAATAACTCACTGATTCTTAAAAAATATTTATAAAAAAGAGTGATTGATTACATATAATAATAAAACACAATAAAATACAAATTTTAAAATATATCTTATTATTATAAACTTGAGAAAATTATGGACTAACTGATTTAGTAAAGTTAACCTTACTATCATAGTTTTTTTTATCCACTTCATGCTGAATCCCGCACACGGCAGGGTGTCAGAGGGAACCTAGTATTAAGACACTTTATTCCCCTGCGCCAGGACTGGCTTTGGTGTGGATTAATGTATAAAATTGAATTTTAAAAAAAATCTATACTCTATGGGACCGTGGTTTAATATTAATTTCTGCTTGATACTTCCACGATATCTCTCGATAAATGATATTGAGAAACGGACAACAAAATTATCCTATAATGGTTCCATTCCACTCCATTTTTCCTTATGAGGTATGAAACCCTAAAAAATTGAAAAACCAAACGAACTTGTTATTCTATTAAATTAGCTCAGTATAATAATAAAAAATACCGGAAATACATAAAGTCAATAAGCTTCTCTTTGTATCTAAAATCACCGTGACCGTGGCTTAGAAAGTGGCAAAAACGAAAACGTTGATACCGCCGTATCAACACTTACGATGCTAAATCGTGTCAGGGTTACGTTTTACGAGTTACGACGCATCTTACGAACATACAGTATACTATCGAGTGTAAGATAAACACACGATACAGATGAATGCTCCAAATATTTACATAATTAAACGTGAATGATATACATATGTGTACCTACGGGCATATCTGTATATATTATTATCTTTGACACACTAATCCTACTTTTTTAACAACAAACAAACAAACACACAGGCCACCCGAATTCAAAAGCGCAATGTTTTGAATACGGGCGGTTCAAGTAAAGGAACTCAATACTGCGTTCTGTTACCAGAGAGGGAAAATGCAAATAATTAAAATAATGTATGTCATTAATCCAATTTAGCAACCCACAACAGTTATCAAATGATTTTTTTGTATATCTTCTAGATAACGTCAACGATCGTGAGCTCTTAAAAACTAAAAAAAAAGAAATATAATTATAGCAAAACTATTACAGAGAAAATACAAAATGAACATTGGCTAAATAATTATTAAATGGTCCTATGATTAAATATTGTTTAAAACGGTTTTGTTTAATTTATTGTTTCGACACTACGTTTAGTACGTCAAAGGTATACGGACAAAAATATAATTATGTAAATAATACTTCGCGCGACAAAATTGTTAAATAAAAATCCTACAGCCAGAAGCCTACACTCGAATTGCAAGTCCTGTGCACCGTTCTGAGCTTCTCACTTTGCAACGCGATGTGCACGGGATATCCATGGAATGCTGTATCCCGCACATAGAAGGGTAGCGAGAGGGACCTTGAGAACCTAATGTTAAGACAATCAATCTCAATCAATCTCTTCGATATCAGAGCGAGAAAATGAAAATATTATATATTTTGTTGACCGATTAGGAATCGAACCCACAATCGTCACGTTTTAAGTAGCCTAGCCTACCTCGTAGTGTGACCGGCATCACCTTGCGTGATAAGTCACGGCTTTGACGAAAGTTGATCTAGGTAATCTGATCAAAACGGCTAACTAAGCAAAGTACCTTAAATTAGAAGCCATAGCAAAGGTACTATTACATTTCGAGATTATTCTAAATTATTTGTGATGTTCAGTATAAGACAGTCTAAGTCGTATGTGTACTAGTAAGTGGGTATTCATAATAGATAAACACATATATTTCAAATGTTAAGCTGATGTGTTTCGTGATCTAATTTGAGATGTTAGTAGCAAACAGGTTAATTTAACCAAAACCTATAATATCTACATATTTTTTTCAGCTTCACGCTGTATTTACCGCGCAAAGCAGGACAGGCAAGAAGGAATCTAATTAAAACACTCCGTTCCTATTAATACAGTGCATTCAGATATTTTTTTACCATAGGTTAGATAGAGAAGTAAGAACGGGATGCCGTGAGTCATAGCCTAGCAAATAACCGCCAAATTTGCAGATTGATAGGAGCATTTTAGGTCCCCTCGTACGATCCCCTTTGTTCATCGGATGATTCATAAGTACCTAAATTTATTTTATCTTGATTTATTTTACAGAGGATTTTTTTTTATTGTTTGGTTTTTTATCTCTTTTATATGTATTACTAAGGTATCCTTTACTCCTGAATATTTACTTCTAAGGTAGTAGACTTAAGGCACTATAAGAAATCACTAACAGTAAGAAAGTAAAAAAGTAGTAAAGTGAAAAAAAATCACGAGCGAAGAGCCAAAAGTCGGGCTTGTTATTTGCCAATTTTCTTCAAGAATTTAGAGTTTTTTTGAAAATTCTCGAATAGCTAGTGAACCACTGAAAATCGATGAACCACTGATCATACATACATGAGGGTGACTTACTGGGGTCCTCTACCCATAGACAAGCGTTGGTCCGCCTATCGCGTTACGTTGTATAAAGAAATTCATAACAGAGGATAATTTTAGATGAACTTATGTGTCGATAAATTTAAGATGCAAGCGAAGGTAACCTTTAGCTTTTTCAATAAAAACAAAAATAGATGCAACAAAATGGATTAACCGGTATTCAATAATAGAGTAGTAATAAAAAAAGTTACAAAAGAACTTCGTGCTTTTCCTTCACAGGGTACGTGACGGCCGAGGCTAATCAATGTCAAGTACCCTTTAAAATATTTTGTCAAGGTAAAAAAGGGTAATAGAGGGAACCTAGTGTTAAAACACTCCGCTTCCAACTTTACGCTTCTTACTCTAATTTTCGAGTCGTTGCTTCGACATCAATTTAATTTTAATAACATCGTTTATCAAACGAGTCTTCATCCGCTTACTTATTTACCCCTACAAATAAGTTTGGAAGACTTCTTAATGCTTTATTAATATAAAGTAATGCTGACAATTTCTAAGAAAAATCGGAAATTGAAAAAGTTTGAGCGAGATAAAGCGTGAACTTCTATATGTCAATACTATATTATACTTCTATAGGGAATTACATATTTAACATTTTCATCGCTCTGGTAACGAGGCAAAGCTCAGCGTTGAGTTCTGCCGCTAAACACGCAATGTCTCAAGAATTAGGTTTAAAATGGGAAAAGGAATGTCATGTCAACAAAATGTTCCCAGGTTCCATCTGCGTACCCTGCTTAGCCTGCAGGGTACAGTGTAAAGCTAATTTATAAATAAAACTTAAAGGATTACACCTGACTCCTGAAAGTCACGCTCTAAAAAGTATGAAACAAGAAAATTGTTACGTATAAACTATTCAGTATATTTACATAATATTATACATACACACATACAAGAATACATTTAATTCATATTTACAGTGATTTTCAGTAGACAGCCGTGGTCGTATACCAATTTTCATTACCTCCTGTTACAATTAAGACAAGTCCTCTGGCGCCACATTAACTAGCGGACAATTGAAATGCTTTCGATGACATCTCATGTGTCAAATTATGTAAAATGTTTTAGGAGCTACAGGAGAACTACAGAAAAGATGAACATACATATATACCAGTCAAAATCATAACCCTGGTTTTTCTTTTCTGTAGTCGGGTAAAAAAGTATACTTCTATTTATAATAATGTACGTAGCATTGAATATAACAGCATCTGCCGACGGCCAGATAAACTATAAGTACATACATACATACATATTCGATGGATAACAGCCCGGATAATTCTGTATGTTAGATGGATTTCCTAGAATAAGTTATTTGAAAGCTTTCCAGACTTAGACGTCTGCGTCACGGCCTTTAGCGAGGTGTTTCAGCAAAAGCGAATATTTGTTTTATATTAAGCTTTTTATTGTTTCACCTCATTGCGCGCATGTTTCATTTGGACAAGTTGCTTATGATGACCTAATTTGTGTGTATAATACATTGCTGTGTATATTACACTTTTTGTAATTGTTGTATGGAAAAAATCTGGAGAAGCCCTTCTTGATTAAATATAGTAAACGCATTCTCTTAAGAATCCAATAATATATATATATATATATATATATATATATATATATATATATATATATA
>DWAO01002359.1:0-16180 GCA_018230605.1 Heliconius congener | reverse complement strand
TCGAGTCTGCCCATGCGTGTTGCCATTGCTGGCGACGTGACTCTACCACACGTAGAAGCATTTCACACCATTTCTTTAATGTGAAAGAAAAAAATAAATAGATATAAAAGAATCAAGAACAATAGCTCAACCAACATATATATAACATCCTATAACAGCACCACGGACAATTAATTACCACTGATCATCTATCTGTATTATCTAATATTCAACAGACAAATAATATCACTATTATAGTGATGCAATACATCGAACAACCATTTCCTTACGAGATACTTCCATTACCGGCTTACTGTCATGTTCATAATCCAAGACGTCAATACTAAATGCGTACATTAGCTCATTCCCTGGGTGTAAGCCTTTAAGTGTCAATTAGGATAAGTGTCTGCTTGAACACCTACAAGCAGTCATCCAAGTAATGTTTTATTCAACCCAACACAGCTTGATATTTTAGTGATAGATTATTTAGACTAATTACTGTTATATGTTAAGCTATTACTAATATACTATTTTAATACTCTATATAAAATATGCATGTCATTATCAACCATGAATTATTTATTTGTCTATTATAATTATCTTAACTACTTTGGGTTATAATATTTTTATTATGTATATTTGTTTCTTTTGAACTAGCAAATACAGACAAAATAAAACAACTCAATATTTATGGCAACAATTTAATAAATATTTCATCATCTACTAACTACTATATTATTATTTCTAATATCTACATTATAGCCGTTTACTCATCTATTATTAATATCTACACTCTATTTCTAGAAATATTTTGTCTATTGTAAACTATCTCTAATGAAACTAGGAATCTAAAATAATAATAAAATATGCAGGTTTTGTCGCATTCGTTAAATCCAATACAATAATTATGAAAACATAATATTTGATATAACTTAGTATCATATTCTTTTTATTTATTTAACTTTATCAAAAGATGTAGTACGATTTTTCGTCATTCCTAGCAATATATTATCTGTGGACGCGGTTGTTGAATTTTGTAAGACATCTTCTTTGCTCTGTAAAGAATGGTAGTCGTTCATTTCCGCCCATGCCGGGTCCGATTTGGCTATACGTTTTCTTTCTTTGACTTTAGTATACAATAAAACTGTAACCATGACAAAAAATACTATAAACCCTAAACAACATCCTACTATCAACCCTGTGCGTCTATTTAAAAATGAAGATATTTTGAAACCTTTATTTGTTTTCATTTTTACTGTCGATGATTTTTTCATAGTATCAAAGGAAATACATTCACTTGCTGGAGAATGCGTAATCAGGGAGGCTGCAAAACTGCGACTCATCCTTAAGGTGATATTGGACTCCAAATCTGTTTCATTATATTCCCCTAATCTATCTTCTTCAAAATTTAATATTGGATTATCGTACATAGTTAGCACGCATACTATATAGTTCATGTTTACTTGGAGGTTACTTATAATTGTTGACATCGAACGTATATCGACATCTTTCAACTTCACCTGGAAGAAATTATTTAAAAACATATATAAATGAAACAGGAAAATGCTATAAATCCTTTTTTAAATTCACAAAAAAACACATTTGACGCTATCTTATAGTACTTATAGGATGCATGTAAGAAATTAAATTATTAATACTATCATTGACGCAGAAATTGTCTTGTCACACATTGCTGGTGTATTTTATTATACATTTTTAATTTTGTTTCCTTTTTATTTATTTATTTATAAAATATAGGATAGCTAAAACACAATTTTTGATTTTTTTTTGATTTTTTAAAGCAAAATCTATTGATTATTTGCTCCACGATTACTTTTAAATGTTAAAAACTAAATATAACTAGTGAAGTATAGGATAAAAATCAATAGATTGACGCAACGGAGACAGAACAAAAGAATAATAAAAATCAAATGCAAAATATCTATATGAATACTTACATCAGATTCTATATTTTCATTGTAGTATAATATTCTTAAAGCTTTTATCGCGGTGCGGTTTCTTATTAGCCACGATACTAAAACGGAATTATCATTATGTTTATCGACAGATAAATGAACTATTAGTGGAAAATCGCATTTTTCTTTAGGGTAATCATCATTAAAGCAAATAACCGTGTACGGCTTTATAATTTTTGGATGATCCTGAATCCACGTCCACGTGTTATTCTTTTGGCAACGACAAACAATAACATTATCTGTAATTAAAAATATTTATTATATTATTGCTAATTAACATACAAAAAATTATAAAAAATCTTATATGGAATATACCTTTAATTGATATGTTTTGTATATGACTCTCAATAGACGTAAGTAGCTCCGGAGGTATAGTTTGAAGCTTATTGTGTTCTAAATCAATTTGGGTTATTTTGTTTAAGCTATTGAATGCAGTAGCTGAGAGATATTTAATATTATTAAAAGATAAATTTAAAATTGCGAGTTCTTTCAAGTGTATCAAATGTTCATTTATAATATTTTGCAATTTGTTGTGAGAGAGATCCAAAAGTTTTAAGTTACTTAAGTCTTCATCAAAAGATTCCATTGATTCTATATTGTTATTAGATAGACACAAAGCATTTAATTTAACGAGACCACGAAAGTTGCTTGTTTTGAGATGAGTAATTCTATTAGAACTTAGGTCCAAGTTTTCTAAAAAAGCTAATTTAGAGAATGGACTTATTGAAAACCTTCGAATTTTATTAAATTTTAAATAAAGATGTTGTAAATTTGTAAAAAGATCGAAAGTAATGTCTTCTATGTTGGTTAAATTTGTAGAACATATGTGTAGCTCATAAAAGCTAGTTGTTAATGTATTGTTATATAATTTATCATTTCCACTCCAGTTTATAGCAGGATTTTTACTAAGATCCATATTTATTAGTGAAATTCCTACATGTCTATGAGACATGAAAAAATCAAAGTATATGATGTTATTATGTGAAATATTGATATTCTGAATATTTGGAAAGATTTCGAAAATGAAAGCTGGTAAATTATCTAGTCGGTTATAGCTTATATCAAACAATAATAACTCATTAAATATAACCTTTTTACTACAAGAAATCGATTGTATTTCATTTTTGCGTAATATTAACGATTTTAATTTCATTAATTTTTCGAAACCACTTATCTCAATCTTTGGAATCAGGTTATCAGCAAAGTCTACTGATTTTACTGAATGTAAATTTTCAAATACATTATATGGCACATAATCTAAAAAGTTATTACTAATATTAAACTCTAGTATAGAATTATGTGCGCTGAGCAAACTGTCCGCAACACTGCTTAAAATATTCTGTGCAATGTTCAATTTATGAAGATTTTTGTTGTTAACAAAACTGCCTTCTATGATTTTTTCAATATTACAGTGTTCAAGGAAAAGAATTTCTAAAAGTGGAAGGTTATAAAATGATTCTACGGGTAAATGATCTAAAATATTATATGACAATGATAAAAACTTTAAGCCTGGTATATCGAGACATAGCAAATCAGTAGATTTCAAAGAGTTATTTTTAAGAGAAAGATATTTAAGATTATTTAAACCTACAAAAGTTCCATTTTCGATGTTTTCTATTTCACAGTTATCTAATAATAAAGAACTTAATGGTAAGCCTTGTTGTAAAAGATTTCTATTTAGAATTTTCAGAGGATTAAAAGAAAGATTAATACTTCTTAATTTCTTTAAAGAATCAAAAGCCATATCAAAAATGAACACAATTTTATTATATGAAAGATCTAAGTCTTCCAATTCACTTAAACCAAAGAATGTATAACTTGTTATATTTTTTATTTTATTATTTTGTAAATTCAAGAACCGAGCTGAGCTTAAGCGTTGAAACGAAAAGTCGTTAATGATCAATATTTTATTATGACTCAGCTCCAAACGATTGAGATAAGTCAGGTTATTAAATGTATTTTTTGCAATAAATTTCAAGTGGTTATTTTTTAAGCTTAATTGGTGCAATCTTTTTTGAGAGCCCAATGCTTTTTCATTTATTGCTGTTATATGATTAAAGTCCAAAAACAGCAATAGTAATTTTGAATTTAATTTAGGTAATACATTATTAATGTCGACCAACTCGTTATTATTTAATGCAATATATTTTAAGCGTAACATATTTGCAAATGTTCCCGGTTCTATAAAATTAATTTTATTGTGATTTAAATATATATCTTCTAAATTAATAGAATTAATGAAAACAGTTTTAGATATACTTTGGAGCAAATTATTATTTAGTTTCAACTCTTTAAGATTTGCTAATGTAATAAGTGTATCATTACTTAATTCGCTAAAATTATTATTGTCTAATCTTAACTTCACTAAATTTCTGTTATTCGTCAAAATACTATGTGGCACTTGATTCAAATAGTTAAAATCTAATTGCAGCTCTTCTAAATTTTCTAAATCACTAAAGCTCTCACTGTTTATATTATTAATGCAATTTTTATCTAAATGTATCACGCTAATTTTGCTAGAATTGGAAAAAGAATCTATTGGCACTTCAAGAATATTATTATCACTTAAAAATACTTTAGTAAGAGATGACATATTACAAAGAAGACCGTGGATATGGTGCAAATGGTTATGACTTAAGTCTATGGATTCTAAATGCTTATTATTTTGAAAAAGATTTGTATGTAATATTTTTATTTTATTATGGCTCAAATCTAACGATTTTAAATTAACTAACGAATAAAATGCTCGAAGATGAATATTAGTAATAAAATTAAAATGAAATGACACAAATTTTAGGGACGGACTAAATTTAAGGCAGTCTTCTAAAATAAATTCAAAATTATTGGAGCTTAAATCAAGATATTCTAAGGATAAAAGATAAGAATTTTCCACACTATCAAATGAAAAAATTTCATTCCAGGCTAACTTCAACGTTCTCAGATGCTTAAGGTTGGCTATAGACACTATAGGAAATGAAGTAAGATTATTTTCGCTTAAATCTATTTCTGATAGACTCGATTCTAGACTTGTAAATGCTGTATCTGATACACGTCGAATAATATTTCCTTTTAGATTTAATTTTGTTAATGGAAGTCCATAAAAACTATAGCTGGGAATTTCTTCAATATAGTTTGAAATTAGCTCTAGGGTCATTAGCTTTAGCATGCCCGCAAGTGCTTTTTGTGGTATAAACTTAATCTTGCTCGATAAAATACTTAACGTTTCAAGGCACTTTCTTAGTGGCATAAATGTTTCATCATCGATATTTTTTATGTTAGTTCGTGAAATGTGTATATGCTTAATGCAAGCGCCTTGTGGTATAAAATGTGGTCCCAAAGCATCTTCGCTGTCGTCGAGATCGTAAACAGAAAACGAATGCACTCTAGTTATACTTTTTAGTGCATTTTTAACATGTCTTATTGTTGTATCTTGGCAGTCAAGATATAAAGCTGTAACATAAAGTGCACGTATTAATTTCAATGTGCTTCTAAACAGATAACAAACAAAAAATATCTCACCATCTTCAAATGAATAACATGAGCATTTATTATTCTGTATCAACTCGGAGCACTCCAGGGTATTTTGAGCTCGGTAAATTGGGGGTAAAAATAGTAGCAGGGAAAATAATTGGAAAACGCCATTTTCGTTCTTCTTTGTTTTCCAACAAAAAATCCTTTTCATAATTACATTATTATTGTAATTTATTTCATCACATGGCCGTGTTCATCGTTAGAATCTGAAACAAAAGCACTGAATGAATCATTTTTGTAACACATATCTTGCGTCATAAGGTTTATTATTTGTTTTAATTATGTTTGCTCAATTTAATACTTTGGCTTAATAATAATTAAGTATATAATAATAAATATACACATTTAAACAATATGCCACAAGGAATAATTTATTATTTCAGTAAAACTTAAAAAAAAACAGTTTAAACGTAATATAATAAAAACAAATATTCTCTATATAAAATTATACCAAAATGACTATAAATTTAAACAAAAACAAATTCCAAATATTTATTTTCGTTAGATATTTTTGCGTACAGAGATTATATCGGTCAATAAAAGACTACAAAGAGATTTAGCGTTTTTTTAATAATTAAACTCATACACACAAAACAATAAATATATAAATATACTCACCCAAGAAAAAATACTGCAATTCACGCTCACTGCCAATTAAAAACAAAGTTATTTTTTAGTTGTTAGGGTTCATTTTTGTGACGCAATTTCCAAAGGACCGAAGTGCGCCTGTCCTTGAATTGTAAGGGTTCACCACACGTCACAACCGAATTTTCAATCGCAATAAGTTCTTATCTAATACAAACTAGAGAATGCTTTATCGCGCTACGTGGAACGCCTGAGGTCATTAGAAAGCTCGACAGAAGACTGCCGCGGCGGCGCGCGCTGTGTAGGTCAACGCTGTTGTTGCGGCACCCCCGACCCACTATTATTATACTTTTATGACGAATCGGATTCTGCTAGTATAGCAATTTTTCGAACAAATGTGAAATACTTGTCTTGCGGTGCTACGGCACTGTGTACTTTTCTTGCACTAAACTTATATGTATATAAAATTGCCGTATGTAATATGTCTATTAAATAAAACAGAAATATGAAATATACACATTGCTTTAATAACTAATCTGTAATCTAGTGATAAAATATAATTTAAAATAAAATATGTGAATACTAAACGAAACGACGGAAAGTGGGAAGCGGAGTGTCTTAACACTAGGCTCCCTCTGCCTATCCTGCTACACGCTGGATATGGCGTTAAGCTGAAAAAATAAAAACATATATTGTTTTTTTATCTGTATATGTATACAAAATATACATATGTAAAATACCTTATGGTTTCTATATTTATCTCTATATTTCATTTAAAAAAATTAATAATTCCTTGCATTCGCTCAAATTCTGACTTGGCTTTAAAATTCTTACTGACAGCAGCAATGACGCAACGAGTTGGAACGCCAACTAAGTGCTACTTGTCGATTCGATTTATGCACACATGACGTCAGTTTCAGAAATGATTGAAAATCTGTATTGCTAAATATATTTTTTTTAACAAAATTTAAAATACATACATACATAGGGGAAATATGCCACCATTGCGTGTGCACGGAAAGTAAATAACTAATTTAAGTTGACTAAACTATCACTTTGTATGAAATGAACTATAAATATAAATTTGTAATGATTTTTTTATAGAAATACATATATAAATGGAAAAATTCTAAAATATGAAAATATTTCAGAATTTTTCCTTTAATTTTATTGTTAGTTCTCAGTGCGTGGCATAACTGTAGATCCACGGGGTGTTATAGGCTTTATTCCGCGGTAAAATTCATACAAAATGCAGCAAAATCGATGTATAGATTCTCGTATCATTTGAAAGTATAGATTTAGAAGCTTGATTTTTGCTATGCTTCAAGTGACCATAAAAATAAATATTTAATATTAATCGCATACCTACGTGCTTGATACCTACGTGATTTTAAGACCAATGGTTTTGACAGACGGGCAACAATGTGAATCCTATAAGGTTTCCGATTTTTCCTTTTGAAGTACAGCATTCTAAAAATATATACAAAAAAATCTTCCTGGTACCTTCCTAAAAGAATTACAATAGATAACGATAAAACAAGCATAAGGGTCGCACCATGATGACTGACTAAAATAAAAGCGGAGGTTTATACAGCATCTACGCTATCACAGTTTTAGTTTGACGCTATATTCGTGCAACTTGCAAGCAGTAAATCCAAGCAAACGTTTCACCTACGCTTTTAGACACAAATCTAGGTCACAGAAACGCTAGCTATTCATTATCACCTGATAGATATTTCAGCATTACAGTATACCCTGTTTGCAATTTATTTTTGCGTTATTTGAAAGTGTTTTTAAAAGTGAAATTATTTTTAAGTGGGTCCGCAGCAAATATATATTTTATTTTTATTTCTGTACAGAGTTTGATCTAGGAAATTTACTTAAACATCATACCACAGCAATAGTTAATATAGCAAAATAAAATTTAAATAATACTCATTAATGATATTACAAGATGCTTTCTATATGTTTTAAGGCGAATTGAACCGAACTGAATTTTGAAATTAAGTAAATTATGTTTCCTTGACCGAAAGCTATCAAAACTATAAAAGTAAGCTTCTTGTCCTTGAATTATGGGGTTTTGTGAATGTAAAAATAATTGCAATGTCTAAAATATTGCGGATAAACTATATTAGAAGTTAGTTGGTAATTAAAAGTTAAATAACAACTGGACTAGTTGAAAGTAAACTTGGATTGACGTAAGATGGTACGTATCTACATACAAAAGTGGGCTTTGTTCTTTATCATTAAGGCTTTAGGATTGAAGTTCATCCAAGATCAATTTTGGTTCCATATGTTCATTTGTTCAAGATCTGATATTATTCAAAATAAGTACTGAGATAAAGAGTACTTGATATTACTTATTGAAGGAATTTATGCACACTTCCTGTCATATTTCTTGTGGACTTAACAGAGCGGAGTGCAAAAGTTTTCCGTTATATCTAGGGGTATGCGTACTTCTACCATGGGCATCATTTCATTCTTGAAGACAAATACGTTTTTACGGCCAGAGAATATTAAATAATATTACATTCATAACACATAATTTCTCTTTATAATATAGTTAAAGATTTATGGGACAGTAAAATCCCTTGTATTCTATAAAAATTATAAAAAATGTAAACTGTAGTAACAAGTTCCTTGGAGAAAATTAATATTATGTTCTAAAATATAAGTAATGTTGCAATCAAATGAATTAATTAAACATTGACTTCAAGAATGACGAGCAATATAAAGACAGTCTGCTTTTAAAATATTTCAGCTTGATATTCCATATTTTTTTAGTAGTCTTATAAGGCGACCTCATTACTGAGCACTGGATATAGCATCTAGGTCAACAGGCTTACTTTTACAATGTGTGTTTATATAGCAATATTAATAAACCTCCTTAAATTTTTATTTAGCATCTGTGGAATACGTATACATTTATAATTTTATCTACTTGAGTAAAAAAAATAATATTGTACTAGAGCGCTAGCCTTACTTAAGTTAAACTATGGACGTTGACTGTGTTAGACTACAATTCAAAAGCAATTTTAATGATAGACGAATATATAGAAAAATAGGCATTTTTTTTAGCTTCATGTTGTATACCGCTTGTAGCAGAATAGACAGATAGAGCCTGATTTCCCACAGCACTTTCCCACAAATTCTGGAGGCATTGTCGTGCTAACGTGTTTAGTAGCGGAACTTAACGCCGTGCTTTACCCCAACACCTCGAGTGGGAATTGAACTCACAACCGCGTTTATAGTCATACGCTTGTGCCCCTGCGTCACGACTGGCCTTCTGTGGCATTCTTTCTTATATAACTGTATTTTTCAATAGTTCACTATCAATACCGCCATAGTCCTATTATAGTTGGTTGTTCGAGTTGAGCTCCACACGAGTGAGCAAAAGTTGATATGTAAGCACTGTCACGGCTCCGGCATTAAAGCTGTACTACGTGACATAAATTTCCACGAAGAATTTGAGTATTAAGTGGGGTTTTATTTGTTATGACACGCGTTAACTGAAAGGGCCCCTTTCAGTCTTTGTCTATTTATGCTGGAATACGTTTTCGGATAATCCTTTTCAATTCGTCATCGAACACGAGCCGCTTCGATTAGGAAAATCCACCTACCGTAGACGTGATGGCGCATGTCGTTATGTATCATATACTAGGATGTGAATAAAACTTGGACATATGTATGAATGTAAATTTTAAATGAACAAGATTATAATATTTATCACTTAATATTTTCATTTTTTCGCTCTAGGTTCAACGCTAAGCGCGGCGTTGAGTAAATAGTAACTATGATAAAATACGCAATAAAGTTAGAAATCATCTCTTTCGCGTCGTCCACTGTCATGGGAAAGTCCCTCCGGGAAGTTCTCATGCTTTTTACGTGACCTTCCTCCAGTATCTTTGATACTGTGTTTTTGAAGGTCAACCAAGGTCTCCCCCTACCCCTCTTACATCTCACTTTTTTTTTCATAAATATTTTTTGCCATTCTTTCATAACTTATTCATTCGACGTGCCCAACCAGCTGACTTCATTCTTACCACGTACTCCATTCTCTCCATGGCATGCTCGCTAGTACCTACCATTCTGTGCATATATTCAGCGCGGATTCCATCAACAAAGTTGACTTCGCATCTCATACGAAGAGATCGCATCTCTACAGCATTCATCCTACTCTCATTCTTCTGCTCCTGCTTTCATTCCTTTCGCTGCTGTTTAAGAGCGTCGCTTCCAACGTAGCTATGCTGACGTTTCGCCGTCTCATTAATGCAACTAAGGCACTATTAACCCTGTTTCCGGCAGCAATACGCCTTTCCGCATCTACATCTTATGTTCCATCTCTACTAAACATACTTCCCAAATATACTACTTCATTCACTTATTCTAATATCCGAGAACCTCTCTCTTACTAGGTCGCAATATCGAACGATTCCAGCAAAACCGATATTTTTGGTAATGACTCTAGAAAAATCCAGGTATTCCAGTTTTTTCGATATTTTCGAATTTGAATGTAACAGTATGTACCTTGGGTATAAGTTAAAAATAAAATAAATAAATAAAATAAAATATGCATGGCAATACACATAAGTAACATTTAATTTAATTATGAAGAATATAAACGATATATTTTTTACAATATTAATCGAGACGAGGTAGTGTATTGTCGTCCCGAGTGTCGCAACCGTTGTTCCGTCTATATAGGTGGTGGTGGTGATACTTGGAAGGCAGCGGTCGAGTCAAACTGTCAAGTAACGTACGGGTGTGCTATTTTATGTCCTGGAACTCTGGTGTATGTAGTAGTGTCCTGCATTTATTTAACATATAGAGATATCGGCCGCCTTGCGGCAGTGCGTTCGTTCCAACGACTTATATTGATCTCACATATCAATCAACATTACGAATCAGCATTCTAATACAATCTTAATATAAACAAGCGTAACAAGTACCATCAGACAGATCATACACAAACGTCCCAGAGAGTTCAATAAGACTGTTGCAGCCGCAGTCTGATAGGAATTCACGGTTTAGGGGCGGGGCGGTGCCCGTACTATTTCTTCTTTTTATTATAACTAGTTCGCAGTTAAAGTGTTGAGGAAGATGGGACACGTTAGAGGATTCTAGCATTTATTGCTATGCAGATGATAGTACACTGGGCGCTGTTTACTCTGGTCGCGCAAGTTTTTCTCGGGAAAACCGTTCGAAGCATTGAAGACCAATGGTCTGAGAAAGGCATGACATTTTCAGTTTACGTAGAGACAACTCTTCGATGTGGATTCTCTACCGCATTTATTATGTTTACTGCTCTGTTGAAGAACTGTTTGACCTGCCGCTTTTACTTGCCGCCGAATTTTCTATCCGCACGTTCGTTACAAGCTTAAATATAATCCACACCACCTGGATACGTGGCACTCCACTACTGCGCGGTTTTATAAGGACATCTTTCCACGCGCTACGGAACTGTGGAATGGCCTACTCGCGACAGTGTCTCCAGGTCGAAATGACATGGGTACCTTCAAAAAGCGCGTTTATCTCCACCTTTAAGGTGCCAGCAACGAACCTGGTGTTGCACGGGGTCGTGGGCAGCGGTAATCACTTACCATTAGGTGACTCAAACGCTCGTCTGACTTGTCTTTTCTATAAAAAATAATGCTAAGGTAGAGTTAAATGTGGACTAAGTAAAAACTGTTGTGTTTCTATTGTAGAAAAATTAAAAAATCTTTTATAACAATGTTTACATACTATATGCGTTCGATAGTTCCAAAGTTATATAAACGTCGATTTCTATTGCAACCGATCTGTTGATTGCTCTGTGATTGTTGAATCGATTTCATTCTCTTTTTATATGGATGTGAGTTTGTTACGAA
Organism: Heliconius congener; assembly: GCA_018230605.1. Lineage (NCBI taxonomy): Eukaryota > Metazoa > Arthropoda > Insecta > Lepidoptera > Nymphalidae > Heliconius > Heliconius congener. The sequence goes on along the minus strand of DWAO01002359.1, from coordinate 4,242 downwards.
TGTTGTTATTGTAAACCAATTTGTATTTTAGCCGACATAAAAAGAAACATTTTTCACAATCTTCCTTCCATTTCATGTTCTAGCACTGCCAGATATACTTATATTGTATTTGTTTGATTGTGTTTATGTGACCATTTAATTAACTTAAAGTATGGATTAAATTTATATAAATAGGATGATTGGTGGTCTAAAAATGTAAAAAATTGTATATTTTAATAACAGAAAAAAAAAATACAATACTTTACGTAAAAAATTCTCAAGTTAAATTTAGAGCTTGAATTTAATACTGAGCAAACACAAAACTCGGCACCCTTATGGATCTATGTCGGTAAAGACGAGAACGACGCATTACTTAACATTTAACTTGGCTCTCACATTTATGTTTATTTTCACATTTATGTTTTCGATGAGATTGTATTTATTGGTGATGTATACTATAAATTATATTAAATATATTTGTAAAAAAACAATTTAGGAGGATTTAATTATATATTTCAATTTTTTACTATCTGTTTGTCTGTTTGTACACGCAAATCTACTGGCCTACTAGAATGATTTTTCTAATATGTAGAAGTAATTAGCAGTAAAGTAATAATGTAAAAGCAAATGTAAAGAGTTAAGATATGGTCAAAAAGACAGTATTTTTTTTTAACTTTAAAATACCAATTGGCTAAATTGACAATTTGGTAGTAGTAATTTATAAAATAAATTAAAAAAAAAATAACCATCATAGTAAATAAAATGAAATTTAATACTTTGCGCTTAAACTCTAAACAATTACCTTCATAAATGCAGATATTTTCATATTTTCATTAAAGCATTTATTTTATGCACATTACAATTTTTCTTTGAACAAAATGGTAGAAAAAATGAAAAAAATCATATTTCTTTTTTCATGTTCAAGCGCTGGCAGATATACCTACTAATTGTGCTTATCATTGTCATAATAGTATCTACTAGTATGACAATGATAAACTCAACACTGTAATGTCGACTTGTACTTGTAGAAAATGTAGATATTATTTAATTAAGGGTTCTATCGGCATCCTCAAATATATTTTCATTTATGGATATTTTTATTACATAAATTTGACACTGTTCTACTGTCAAGATACTTCGTTCTTATTAAGACACTTCCGTTTCCCACTTACCGCCGAATCCTGGAAGCATTGCGTGTTGAGTGGCGTTGCTCAACGTCGCACTTTGTCTTATTACCAGAACGAGGAAATGCAATAATAAGTATTTTATTTCCTCGAGCGGTAATCGAACCCGTAATCTGACGCACTTACATTCGCACGCTTATTTATACCCCTGCGCCACGACTGGTCGCAATTTTTATTTAGACTGATTACATTTTTTTACAAAACTAAGACATTATAAGTGGGAAACGGAGTGTCTTAACACTAGGTTCCCTCTGCCTACCCTGCTGTTTGCGGGATACACCGTGAAGCTGACATTTATCTAATTGTACATATATATTCTCGCTTTAGTTAAGTCATGTTAAAGTTGTAGTTTTGCGAGGAGATTGTGGCTCGTGGAATGGGTTTGTTTTGTCGGCAACAATCTGTAACCATGAAATGAGTTTTACTTTATTCATTAACACATACATTGGTGTTGCTGTGAAGGCTTTTTGCAACTGCACGTTTTACTAGTGTAAAATTACTCGCAGAGTTACAATCAAGATTGGATGTTGTTATTATTATTTATTACAATATATTTATTTAAGGACCGTAAGCGCGAAGGTGTGGGTTCGATTGCTACATAAGGGGATGATTTTTTCGTAGAAAGTACAACTTATAAAAAATGACAAATTTGTACGATTTTGTAAATTTCATAACTAGTAGGTCCACGGAAAGTATCCTATAGGTTTTGATTTTGGTTGGTTTTGATTGTATTGTCAAATTTAATATAAAATGCAGTAAATTCAATGCATAAATGCTCTGGTTTCTTTATTGTGTTGACCTAGAAACTTAATTTTGTTTGTGCTAATATTTGTTATTAATTTCAGCTCAACTCACCTTCATGTGACTTCTAGATATCACATATAAGGGTTCGGTTTTGGATCAGATATAACGGACCTTTTGATAGACGGAACCCTAAAAATAACATATTTTCTATGAACATCAATATATACAGAAATAAACTACTACGAGTTGCTACTAGAACGGAGTGATTTTTTCATATATAATTCAATATACCTAAAGAGAATGTATATTATAGAAATTTACTAAAATCTTCTACAAATATATATCCAATAGTAAATAGGTTTAAGTTATGTTAATGCTCATTTCCTAGTCAAACCACGAGAGAGAGATGTAATTTAGCTAAAGATGACCGTGGGCCTCTTCTTCAATATGGTTCGTCTAGTGCGACATCGAGGGTATCTCGCGCCGCAAAATGAGCTAACTTTACTCATTAATACTCACGCTATTGCCATTAACATCGTCCTCAGAATGTGTATCCACTTAAAGTCTGATAATGGCCACTTGCATAATGAAATCCTGCAACTTGTACTACCACAGGACATTTATTAAGATCTTTTAGCTAAATTAACACATTTATGGCAGTAACAAAGAAAATAAAATAAAAATTCTGTATTCTTGCTTCGGTTATTCTAAATTAAATGATATATCACTTTGTTTTGTATTCCGTCTGTTAAAATTATTTATGTTTAATCGTGTGGAGGTATATAGAGCTGAAGCTAATAACAAATATCCTGGTCTGTTGGAACACAGAAAAATGAAGCTTCTAAGTCAAAAAAAATTACATTTCCGAGCATTTATGCATCGTTTTTATTTCTAACTATGAAATTTAGCACGAAGTAAAAACAATACAAATAATACTAAAATTGATACGAAACCTTCGGTGGGCGAATTCGCCTTGCATTTGGACAGATTTATTTGAAACTTTACGCTGTATCATGCATATTATATGCAGAGGGATTCTAGTTTTAGTTCGCTGCGTTCCTCACTTTCCGTGCAATTTACGAGTTGAGTAGCGGAACTGAACTCGGAAAGTGATAATCGAGTTAATGAAAACAATTCATTTCTCTGAGTGGGAATCGAACCCACAACCATCATGTTTATAGACAGACGCTGTGCTGCTACGCCATAGCACAGTTATATTGTAATAAAAAAAAAAAAATTCATGTAAATAAAAAAATCTTAGGAAAAACAAAGAACAAAACTTTTTAAAGTCGCTTGTAGAATAAACAAAGACAACCGCCCTTAACACCTCATTGTATCTAGACGCGCATTAAACTATAAGAAAACTAGTTTATTTAAATAGCAGTTAAATAGCAGTTAAATAGCAGTTAAATAGCAGTTAAAATATACCTAAAACATAAAATTAAACCAGTTGCACGCTGTAATCTGCACGCAGCAGGGCCGGCGGAGAGAATCTAGTGGTAAGACACTCCATCCTCCATTTTCTACCGAATTTTGGACGCATTGCGTGTTGAGTGACGGAGCTCTACTGTCAAATATATATTTTTTTACACTTGAATTATACTTAAATCCTACCGCTATCATGACTATGCACATTGACAGATGATCACAATTAAAGAGCTTCATTTGAGGTTTTTAGATAAAAAAATGGGATCTTATAACAACAAAAGGTTTCTTCTACAAGTAGCAGTGATGAGTTCTGGCCATGTCTAAATGGTTGGGTAGAAACTCTATTCTGATTTAAATACTAAAAGTGATTAAGTTTTTCTTTTCAGTCTCAGGCTGTATACCGTATAGAAGGGTACGCAGACGGAACCTATTGTTAAGACACTCCGAATTTCAGAGGCATTGCGTGTTGACCGGCGGAACTCAACGCCGCCTCGACACCAAATCAAATAATGAAAATATGTATTAAATATTTCATTTCCTCGAGTCGAAATCGAACCCACAACCTGTTGCGTTTACAGTCACACGCTTGTGCCCTTACGCCACGACTGACATGTATTTAGTATTTGATTTTGTTAAAATTTCATGGCAATATGATTTTTTGTCATACTTACTTGTGATAATAATCTTATGTTGCAAAATTGCAGTTTAAACTGGGATTTAAATTTTGTGGTTCTTAAAAGCATTTCGGTAGCTATTCTCACTCTATTCAAACTTCGTTGTGTGCCATATCTATCTGCAAATTTCAGTTGCATTTAAAATAAATAAATCAGCTTCACGCTGTATCCCGCACGATGCAGGGTAGGCAGAGGGAACCTAGTGTTAAGACACTCCGTTCCCCACTTTCTGC
>DWAO01002358.1:0-16184 GCA_018230605.1 Heliconius congener | reverse complement strand
AGTATGTTAAGCCGTGGTAGTACAGTAGAAAAGCGTTTTCTTGCAACAGTGGTGTGAGTTCGATCTCCATTCAGATAAATTAATTATTATCATTTCTTCGTTCTGGTGAAAGAAAAAAACTCAGCGAGTTCCGCCATTCAACACGCTATATTTCAAATATTGGTGGAAAGTAGTGTCTCGACACTAAGTATTGAATTTGTCTACCGCACTATGCAGGATACAGACTTACTAACATAGCTTTTATCTGACGTATTTTTATCTGACGTATTTCCTTCATTTAATGAGGCAAATTTAACTTAACTTTCTACTCATTTAAAAACAAATAGCGAAACTCAACGCCGCACACTAACATTTAATCTACATCACGACCGCATCACCGGCAAGAACAACTAGGTACAGACAGCGTAGTACGCAATTACAATTATGCCGTAATTGCTTGTTTTCTCTGCCATTGTCACAGTTTCATTATTACGTGTGTAATGCTTTTGACGTGCTATGATTAATGTTTTTATTCTCTTTTTCCGATATAGAAAGTTTAATTATGTGTTTTCTTTGATTTTATGCTTGATATAATATTGATGTGTGAATTATATATTAACTATAGTAGTGCAATTTTTTGTGATGTAGCTGTAGATGCTTGTAATATGGGTTCAGTTCTTATTCGAAAACATTTTTTTAAATTTTTTTTATTACTTTGGCACTGCAAACTCTTGGTTCGTGCCTTTTTTTAGTTTATTATTATTTTGTTTAATTTTCAATAATAAATAATATTCAAAAGGAATTAATTTTAAGGATACAGATATGGATAAATAGTAAAATTAAATTCTCCAGTTTCCATCTGAATTCGAGAACTTGCTTTTTGTAGAGCGAAACTAAATAACCGTTCCTTCTTTTCCTTTTTACCTTTATAATAAACTACCATTTTAACTTATAATTAATATCAAATCAACCTAATGAAATTAACCATTCTACAAACGATTACAAATTATATTTATTAAAATACATATGTTTAATTTAACTGTATATGTTTAATTTTTAATATTTTATTAAATCATAAAATATTATAAAATAATTCTGAAACAATATTATTTAATAAATAATATTGTTCGTCCCGAAAGTCTTAAATCTAATCAAATGCAAGCCGTATCGAGAGGGAAAGCAGTTTTCATTTCTTTCCAGTTCAAGACTGGCTTACCGTGTTTTTATGGTATTTTGGATTCAATGAACTAATGCAAACCAAAGTTAGATATGCTTTCTAACTAGTATACAAACATGCGGGTTTAATTATCACATGCTAGATAAAGTTGTTTTGTTTTTCAAATACCATATTTGCTGATACAAAAAAATACGCTTTTCTGTGTGAATTGTGGAGAACAGAGAGAAAAACAAAGTGTTCTTGACTGATTATAATTGAAAACATAACATGTAACAAAGAAATCAAAATAGGAAATAGCATGGAATACAAAAATAATATAGACAATGCAAACTATTGTGATATGCTTTCTAACAAGTATACAAACAAACATACGGGCTAATTAGCACTTACGATATGATATTTCATTTTTCTAATATCATTCTGTTGGTGTTAAGAAAACAGTATTTTTTTTTCTTCACGCATATCCCGCATATAGCGGATAGACTAAAATATCCTAGTGTTAAGTTATTCTGTTCTCTACTTTGGCTCCTATTAGAGGTATAGCGCTTCTTCTAATCCTATTAAAGAGTGGCAAGAACGGTCTCTTTTCCCATCTTTGAGATTCGAACCCATAACCATATATTGTATAGTCTGACCATTTTTAACTGATCAATCTAACTGTTTGGTAAATACTAATTTTATACATAAATATATTGTATTAGTCGTCAGGCACCACTTCATATAGTTGCTTCGCTTATTAAGTGTTTATTGTACTTAACGTGGAGAAAACGAAGTACTGACAAGGATAAGTGACTTTTGCTGATGTATGAAAGAGATAGTCTCAAGTGTATAAGGGCAGTTTCACATTAAAAATTCTGCTCCTTACATCATTTATTTTTACAAATGCATTTCTGACATTGTCTCGCACAGTTTCTTTACGTTCAAATTGCAGACGCTGTTTGTTGAGAGGCGAAACACGAGGCCGCGCTAATTCTCACATCAATCTTAATAATGTCTTTGAGTACGCACTGAACCCACATCTATTGCTCACAGTTATAGGTATTTTATCTACAGAAGTGAAGAAAATATTTTTACTAATTTAATTTAACAATATCGAAGCCATCGTGGTGCTGAGGTACAAACGTGTGGCTGGATTCTCACTCGCGGCAATGAATTATTATTAATCAATATTTTAATTTCTACGCTTTGGTACCAAGGCAAGAGCTTGGCGTTGAGTTCGCCACCGAACACGCCATGCCTCGAAAATTCTAAAAGTGGAGAACAGAGTGTCTTAACACTAGGCTTCCTCTGCCTACCCTGCTTTTTGCGGGATACAGCTTGAAGCTGGAAAAAAAACATATAAAAGTAAACAATTAGGTAACAGTACAATTCGTAAATACTAAATATTTACACAAAAACCAAGTAATTAAGGAAATGCTAGTATAAAGCATACTTGACGTTGTCGTCAGTAGCGCGGCGACTTTCTATTAAGTTAGTGCGTGAGGGAGTGCGCCTTCTATTTTCGGCATCACATTTTCAGTTTCAGCCGTCGCACCGCGCTCGACGCGTCTGTCTGTATACGCTGAAATTTTACATATTTCAAGGTTTTCTACTATATTTTACTATGGTAGGAATTACTACTACGTTTTCGGGTATTAATATAAAAGTGAGAATTCCTTTTTTATTATATTAATAGGTTCTTATTTTCCTTTTGTTTGTAGAACAAGTGCCATAATAACTATATGTGACTAACTTCAGTGTACCATATCTGGAATGTTTCGCGAAAGCGACAAGTGATTCATGCAAATCTTTTGCTGTTTGTGATTTTAGATTTATATTTATCGTTTATGGATATAAATATTGAACAAAACAATTAAATTAATGAATGACTTCGTATGTATATTTTTTCGTTAAGTGTTAGTGTAAAATTTTCATGTTTCTATATTTACTATTTATAGTGCTCTATGCAGTCACTCGCTTCGATTGCCAACCCTCGTTCGCTTCGCCCGATATAATAATAATAAAAATACTTCTTAAAAAAATCTTTACACAGCACTAACCATAATGTTAATAATCTATACATAAATTCCTGCAATTGAACTGTAAACCATTAAAATTTAATTGCTCAAGTTAATAAACAACTAGTTTATACTACTAACTTTAGTAGCATTAGAAAATAATGCGTGTTATAAATTCTATGGAAACATTAAAAATGTCTTTTACTCTTATTGATTGTTTCCTCGTAACATAAATTTTATAATCTACAGTTTCACGAATGTACTTTAAAATATAATCTATAATTATATTAGTAAGTACCTAGTCGTTTAACAGTTCCATTAAAACAATAAAAAATAATCTAGAAGAGTTATTTTTTTTTTATTTTTAGATGTTAAAATACAATATTAGTAATAAATAGAATAATTATTAAGTTTACTTAATTTTATTTTTAGTGAGAAATAAAATGTATAATCAGATAAATAATAATTCTATACATTGTATTTGTATACAATTTGATACAAAAGTGATTTTAAATATTCAATAAAAATACTTATATATAGATATTATCATATTAGTTGATTGACATACGTACGTACAAATCTGCTGCACAGTTTATAATAAAACATTTATTTTTGTTTTATTTAGCTATACTCTGTATTCCGCATATAACAGGATAGGTGAAAGGAAGCTAGTGTTAAGACACTTCTTTTCCCATTTTCCACTCAATTTCCGTTCCATTGCGTATCGAGTGGTGGAACTCAACGTCGCGACGTCGTTTGACTTCTTACCAGAACGAGAAATTGACAATAACTCATTGCCCCCTAGCGGTAATGGAATCCTCTGCCTTACACATATTACGTTCTATATAATAATATATAATTTCACTTTCAGAGTTCCCAGAACCGTCTTCTCATCAAGAATGGGCGAGTGGTTAACGATGACGGTATGGAGGACGCTGACGTGTACATCGAGGATGGCGTTATCAAGTGAGTACTGATAATAGATAAATGTATGTGCTGTCACTGCTATAAAAGCAGCACTTGAAAGTGATCTTGATAACAACCTTACTTATATTAAGCAAATATTGACAATATTTGGATACAAGGCCAGGGCCAGGCGAGTCAAAACGACAGGCGACGAACGACAGTAAACGCGGCAGGCTGTGGGTTCGATTTCCAGTCGAGGAAATGAAGTATTTAATATTTCTATTTCTTGCTTTGGTAATGAGGCAATGCGTGGCGTTCAGTTCCGCCACTCAACGTGTAATGCCTCGTCTTAATACTCGATTTCCAGGTTACTTCTGCCTACCCTGCGTGAAACTACAAAATAATACAATATAACGAGATGGCTTAAGTTGAGATTCCTATATATTTCTCATGGTGCTACGAACAGAAAAATAAAGATCATTCATTTATAAGGATGAATGCTCATCATGAAGATGATTCATCGATCCATAAGGATGGATGCAGCGTGAAGCTAAAAAAAACTATGAAAAAATTGTTAAAAGTGCCATAACTAAAAAAATATTAATACTAATTAAACAGCCAATCAACAAAATTACGTAGCTACATATATTTAAAACTTACATGCCCTCTTGATATTTTTAACATCTGCCATACATATAGCCTTGGTGTGCATTAACCTGTAATTAATGCGTAACTTAATCTTATTCAAGTTATACTAAATGACTTAATGGAAACCACAAAACATGCTTAACGACTTTAGATTTATTGACAGGCAAGAATTTTGTCTAGACTTTTGTCGCTTATTTAGTTAAAGTCAAGCTGTTTTAAAAAAATAAACGTATGGAAGGGTAGGCAGAGGGAATCTAGTGTTAAGACACTCCGCTCCCCACTTACCGCCGAAGCGCGTCTAGAGTGGCGAAACCTACCAACACCACACTTTGCACCAGAGCAAAGAAATAAAAATGTTAACTATTTTATGAAGTCAGTCCCGGCGCAGGGGCATAAAAGACTATAAGCGCGACAGGTTGTGGGTTCGGCTCCCATTCTAGGAAATGAAATACGACAAATTTGCTTAAGTAAATTGGACACAACTTAATTTTAGCTCGAATCCATTATTATATTCATGCTTATAATGTCAAAATATTCATATATATTTTAATTCTTGTGGGATATCCGGTAAACGAAGAAAATAAACGTAAAGCAGTTATTAATTTTTTTTAAAAAAGAAAAACCTTAACTTTACCTAATTAATACCTATAGGAGTATTTACTTTAAAAATATCTACATTGTTCCCTACTAGTGCTACAATTCTAATTTGTGTGCATGTCTCAGCTGCCTATGACAGTGCGGTACAGTACGGTCGATGTGTCGTGGCCGCTCTGAAGTTAGAAGACTTGATTTAAAATTTTTTTGCTTGTTTTATGCAAAACTTCAGAAACCATTACCACAACACAACTTACAAAAATACTACTACTAATAATAAAAACTAAAACTACTAATACTCCTTCAGTCCTTCCTAATCTAGTTCCTTTTTCTTCCTTCAATTATGTATAAAATCTTTGCAAATAACAAACAATCAGTTTATTCAGTTCATTAAACCGTACTTTTTATGTATGATGATACAAAATGTATGTATGATGATATTGTATTGGAAGTAGGTCCTCATATGGCCAGCTCCATTTAAAGCAAGCTTTTCCAAGAATTATCTTAATGTAAACCGTGGTTAGAAACAATGGATAACTAAACCTATATCTTTACATACCTATATACAGTAAAGAACAGAACACAGTATGTTATTATTTATGCTTACATAGACGTAATTATATTTTGTCGTGAAAAAACATTGAACTTGCTCACGTCAAATTAGTTCGAATATTTTTAACATTTTCAAAGTGTTATTCCAAACTTAGGAAAGAAAAATATGGCTTAGTGGTCGGAGCGCCTGGTCGGTTTCCAGGAGGCGCGGTTCAAATTTTTATACGTTTTCTAACTAAGTTTTGATTCGAATATGCCTTGTGTGTTTTTCTTCACGCATAATATTAAAAAAAAACAAAAATCAGCAACATGCTATGTCTCGCAAACAGCAGGGTAGGCAGAAGGAACCTAGTGCTAAACCACTCCGTTCCAGACTTCGCCGAATTTTTCAAAGCATTGCGTGTTGAGTAGCGGAACTGCGCCATCGTATTATTAATTTATTATGTGTTTGTGACTATCATTCTCTCCGTCTCCGTTCTCCAGTTACAGCCTGAATAGAAACACACAGTTTTGGATAGGGAAACTCAACGACACCGAAAAAGACTTTCAAACTCAACCATGTTTATTCCTTCAATTATGTATATTATTTATTGCAACTTTGTGTCTAAAGAGAAAATAGGTTAGAAGCTAATGAAATATTCCTCGATAATATCTGAGAAATTGCGGTCCAACAACGGCTGCTCATTATCTAATTTGAATCTATCACCTGTGCTTTTAGAGAGTTATTAATTATAGCTGAAATGATTAGAGATTTTATATGATAATTTTTAATAACTTTGTTTTATTTTGATTAATAATATTATGTATTTTGTTATTGAGACTTGAGAAACGGAACCTAACCTCGCGTTTTATTTTATCACTTACTTACCGCGGTTTTGCTCCCAAAGTTAAATGGAAATAACTTGAGCTGTGTATGTGCGGGTTACATAGAAACGATAAACCTAATACTTATAGCATTTCTCGATAGGTGTACTATCCAATAAAACATCTTTTTTCAATTCATACCAGAAGTTCTTGAGTTAATGGAGTTTAACCAACCAAATTCACCAGCCCAAAAAACTGGAAAATAAAAATCATTTAAATCAATTTCGTGCAAGAACCGTTTTTAGATCGATGGCTCTAAACATCATTTAGAAAAATTGCCAGCCGCAGCTCCGTTGCGTTACGATGGCGAAGACAAAAAAACCTAATTTTATATGAACAAGAAAATATTGTATAAAGCATAGAGGCCACAGTTACTATAGTACGTAACTTTGTTGTTATATATGCTCTTTGTTGTTATATATGCTTTGTTGTTATATATGCTATGGATATAAATATAGAAAGTTATTTTTGTTTGCGATTCGTGGGTTCGTCAATCTATCACCGCCCTAAATATTTGGAGATGGACGCTTTTCACAATAAACGGTTAATAAAGGTGCCCTTCATTATAAAGTGATATAAAAATATACTAAACAAATTAAAGAAATATAATTTCTAATTAAGAAGTAATAAATACAAAACTATGCAGCAAATACTACGTATATGTGTTGTTAAATAATATTTTTTAAGCCTTTGGCTTGTTTTTTTTATTAATCAATTTTAAATGACATCTAGCTCATCTTTATCTCCTTTACTCTGATCATTAAAATATTGACGATATTCAAAATCATTAAATTTATAATAATAAATTCAACTCTCTATTACCTCGACACCAGAACGAAATGAAAATATAAATTTAATTAAATATTTCATCTCCTTGAGTGGGGATCGTACCAACAAGATAAAACATAACAAGATAGAATAATTTTAAATATAAATATATTTAAATTTATTAAAAAAAATGCCTAAAAAATTATAGTAGTATATGTATATATTATATATATTCGCAATAGAAACGGTAAAAATGAAACAACTTATTACCATCAGCCACAAAAAAACCCATGACTTTACCACAACAAGTACAGTTCCTTATAAATATGTAACAAAAAAACACTCTAAAATGCATTCACCCTTTTCTAGAGACAATGGTGCCCGGTAAAAGTAACCGCAGACGTTTCCTAGGAGAGCTTCACTTTCATTGTTTTTCACGTTTACCACCTTTATTGTATCTTCACACGCGATACAACCGTTGTATTTTAATATGAATGGTAATTTATTATGTAATCGCTTATAATATAACATGGAAGTGCTTTAAATTGTTTTTTTTTTGCACGCTTCACGCTGTATCCCGCATATCAGAGTTAGATAGAGGAAGTCTAGTAGACTTCGCTCCGCTCCCCACTTCGCTCCCCACTTTTTGCCTCGACACAAGAGCGAACCGTGACAGTAGACGATTCCCACTCGAAGAAATGAAATATTTAATTATTAAATTTCTTCACTCTGCTATCGATGTAAACATGCTACATGTAGGATACAGCGTGAAGCGTGCAAAAAAAAACTATAATCGGTATTCCTAAATTAAAAGTTTGAAATAATATATTTAAACGTATAGTCTACACAGAGACCGCCCTCGAATGACTCAGTCGTTTCGACCCGACCTTCTTTTCTACACTAGAAAAGTTAATTAATCTCACCTTCAGTTTAGCATACAAATTGTAATTTTGCTAACAATACGTTGAGGTGTGTGTAATGTCATATTAACTTTGCCCTAATTAATTATGTTGTTTGTCTTTGTATGTTCGTATCTATATAACTATAGGATTTTCTATAGTGATCCAAATGCGGTTTCGCTTATATTTATTGTTATATTATAGCCAAATTATATAAAATCTTTACATTATTTGTAGCTTATGGGTTATTCTAAAATATAAGATATATTCCTGTAAAGTATCATATGAATCCGTTCAGTAGTTTTTTGCCTTATAAATGGAAGAAACATCCATCGTGACAATGGAAACTTTCACATTTATAATATTAGTAGGATAGGATATAGATTTTATTATAATTATGTACAAACTCAAAACCGATATTACAAAGCTCTTAAATTCGTTCCCAGGAGTAGGAGAGTGCTAAGGGAGGATTTCTCGATATTCCTACGGAGAGAAGTTCGAACGTGACTACGTTTTATAGTTCACATGTATTTAAATTTTTATAACTTAAATAAACAAATATTACAAAACTTTTTATGAAAATTATGTTGTATGGCCATCTGAAGGATATGCCTGAAAATTTGTTAAAATGACCTAAAGAAAATTGTAAATTAATCAGATTCTAAAAAGTAACTAAAAACTTAGTACCGGACCTTACATTTAATATAACATCTGTTATATAATAATTCATATAAAAAATATTAGAATTTTAGGCCTATAACTTTGAGAATACAATTTTTGACATACAATCTCTTTTACTATGACTATATCCTTTGCTGGCGTCGTTTCACAAGATTCCGTATTGACTTTGGAACTTATAGCGTGTGTTGAGTACGTATAGCTGATTATTCGTTTACTGATTACACGCTTTGCATACAGTATGTAAATTAGCAACGGTAATTAACCAAATACAACATATTGACCATTTAACATATTGGATTTGGAAAAAAATATATTCGCCTTTATTATTAGCACTAACTGTTTAAATATTACTTTAAATTAACTTTAAATAAATATATTTTTACATTTTTCTTCATATTTCGGTGTACACAGAATAATTATAGTCGTAAGGTGTTTTTTACGGCTCCGTCTCTGTTTACCAAGTATTGTGTGTTGGATTATTAAAGTTTGTACTTTGACTAATAATTTTGAGGAAACTCTTATTTTATTATCGACATCCTTTTTCTTTAAGTGCACCTAATATTATTATATTTTTAACATTTTTTAAGTGTTATTCCAAACTTAGGAAAGAAAAATATTAAGGAAACGTATAAGAATTTAAACGTAGCGGGACTCGAACCCGCACCGTGCGTTTTCTAAATAACTCATTATTGTAGTTTTGCCTTATATCTATGGAAATGCAACAACATTAACGTAAGTATGTTTTTTTTACGAGACCAGAGCGAAGAAAATGGAAATATAAACTATGCGCACTATGCGCTAACTCATTTCTGAAGAATTTCATATGTAAATCTCAAATGAGTATATTTTATATAGTCCAAAAAAACCACTCGAATTGTAACAACGCGTGACCATTCGTCTAACAATTAATTGTTCATGTTCAAGTACGTTTCATGTTATTCCCCATAAGGTATTCGTATGGCAAGCCGCCGTAAGCCGCCGTGACAGCGTTGCGTGATGAGGTCTTACGTCGGTCGACAACGTGAAATATTGGCGGTAGTATGTACGTTTTACAAGGTTAGCGTATGGTTACGTTGATTTTGGCAATTTAAAAATATAAATATTAGAAGAGATTTACCTATTAATTTTATTTATATGTAAAGAATAACTTCATATTAAGGTTTAACTTTTAATTTAATTTTAATATCAAGTTACTATATCTTCATAAAATTTAAAGGTTGTATGTATATTATAATTTTCTAATAATGACGTGTAATCACGTAAAGACGGTACCTCAGGCTCCATCTATTGTACTTACCTACTATGAAAATATACATTAAAAACCTCCCATCTCCTACGTTCTATAGGAAATGCAAAGAAAACAGTTACCATTTCCACCTCGTTCTTTATCGTAAACCTAAATATTTCATCTTAGCATCATACTTTATCCAATCAAGTCAGTAAAGCTATATTTAAATGAAGACATTACTTATTGATTTAAATACACAACAGTCTCACATAGCCGAACGCATCTGAAGTGAAGTCAACATGAGGTTTTTTTTTTAATAAATAATGATCAAATTATAAATTAGTCATTATAGTAATACATAATATATCGTAATACATTCGTAAATTATACAATTTATCAATAAGATGCAGTCATCATCGCATACGCATTTTCCACAAAGTATTTATTTATAGTCATGACATTAGGTGCCTACTATATAAATCTAGGTTATTGTAGGTAAATCCTATTAATGTTAGACACTTGTGCGGTTTCATCGTGTATCGGATAAAAAGAGTTCATATTGGCATTTGTAACTAAAGTAATTATAGGTTTTCATCTTCAAATTCACAATTTTACACGTCAAATTCACATTATTAGATTCTAAAGTCAGTCAATTAATGAAAATGTAAGTTCATCCAGGATTTTGATGTTGACAAAATATGAATTCTATGTATAAAGATGTGTTGAAAATATATATTTTAATGTTGCGTGGTGAGTGAGTAGATATACACTATGTAGTGGCACATCACTTAATTGTTGATCTACTTAACTAACACTCCATTGATACATAGTGACTCTGTTCTCTCTTGTGATTTATGAGATGGAGTTAATTTAGAAATACGTTTTTTTTTTTCAAATTTGTTAACTGTTAACTAAAAAGTTTTACCTTATTATTTCTGTTTATAGTGATTTTATAAAATGCCACCGTTCGGTGTGGGTGCAATAGATAAATCATTAAACGTGGCTTCATATCAACTATGTTGTGCCTGAAATAGTAAAAAAAATATGTAAAAATATGTCGTTATATAACTTCATTTTTTTTCTGTCAGTTTAGACAAAAACCGGCGATAAAGGATATTTATTATAGGATTTAAAATGGTAGAAGATTGTGAATAGAATTACTTTTTATCCTCATATTCTTTAAGAATATCGCAAGTAAATGAAACAAAGTAGCGATAGCAACATTTAAACACCGCTCTCTATCAAATTTATTCTAGTTTTGACTAGTGATAATCACGACTGACTTCAAGATACGTGGAAGCATTTAATACTATCTTATACAAAGTTCTTAACACTATGTTAGCAAGCGTGTTTACTGCACTTACCAATTTACAACAATTTTACTTATTACATGTATTTTATCCTGTATACTAAATAAAGTGTAACTCTTTAGAAGTTTGAAATTATTTTTTAAAGCTTTATATATTGGATGTTACATATATTTTTTTTAGCTTTACGCTGTATGTATATGTCAATTGGGAAACTAGAGTTAAGACGTTCCGTTTCCATTAAAATTCTTCCGTACCCCACTTTCAGCTGAATACTTTAAATTTTTAATAGTTATGTCACTTTAATAGTTATGTTTAATAACATAGGGAAAACCCTACTTTGTACCTACATCTAACAAAATTGAAAAACACTACAATGTTTTGTTGTTTTTATAACATTTGTAAGATAGGTTAGTAACAGTATAAAGTTTCAACATTAATCGAATATTCTATACCTTGAAATGAAGATAACTCAGTTTTGATACCGCCTGAGTAATTATTTAATCCGTTGCGTGGTTGCGTGGTTAATCTTAACAAACTCGATATACGAGATGATCAAATTGTGTATATCGATAATATTAAGTAGAAAGTTTATATCTTCATTTAAAACACAGAGTTCTAAATCGTACAAAATTAAATTAGTATGTAAATTTAGTTACATAATACCTCAATGTACTGTTACTTTACCTCTAGTAGATAACTATAGGCACATACAACTTAAAATAATAACCGCCAGGTTTACTACAGTTCAATTCGAGTCACATACCCTGCATTTTACAGTTAGCGTGCAACTTGTTAGTAAACAATGAACGATATGCGGACTGCGTTCTACGCCGATTGTGAATTATGCTAAACAAATGAAATTACATGTGTTTTTCATGTAAATTTGTGAAGATTATTTCTAAAGATAATTGTTAATTTTAGTTTCATATTTTGTTAGACGAAAGAGCTTAGTGTTGATACACTCCGTTTTTCATTATTTATTATCGAAGTAATTTCGTATCGTTGAGTGTTGAAAGGCGGAACCCAAGTTCTTTCTTTTTCTTACGTCTTACAGAAGGATGGAAGTAAATGTAGTTAAAATATAATGTTATTTTAACATCCATAATTTGTCTAGCTATGAAGACGAAGACAAAGAAGAATGTCCAGTAATATAACTACGTAATGATCAGTCAGTCGGATAATAATTTATTATTTATATTGTTATTGTTCTCTTTGCCTTTACTTTATGCTTACCTTGCGTGTATTTCGAATCTAATAAATTTTAACATCTATTATATTTGTTTACTTTTTTTAATATGCTGTATTTGACATATTACATCATAGACAGAGGGATCTTGGGTATAAAGTCCCTCATTTGCCCATTAAGATACTTTATTAAACTTTCCGTCCAATTCTTTCGCCATTGCGTGCTGAGCGTCGCAGCTGAACGCCGCGTTTTGCCTTGTGGCAAGAGCCAGAAAATCAAAACATTAATAGTTAATTCATTTCAAAGGTGGGGAACGGTGTGTCTCAACACTACGTTCCCTCTGCCTACCCTACTGTATGCGGGATACAGCGTGAAGCTGATTTTTTTTATTGTATATTTCATTCGAACGAATGGGAATCAAACCCGAATCGTCGCGTTTTACTCAGCGCCACGACAAAAACCACTTTTTAATTTTGTCCACTTGCAGATGGCTTTATCAGCCTTAATTTTTAAATATTAAGGCTGTATGTTTTTAATTAATTTTCATGTATAATTTCTATTTTCAAAATACAGTAGATAATATTCGTTTTATTTGTTTGTAAACAATTGCCAAACCGTATTTTAATTGCTACATTATGAAATACCTATCTAATTATTTACGGAGTTATTTGAAAATTCCTTGCATAGCATAAATTTTAACACGAAATAAACGTAACTAGCCAATTTGACCTTGGACCTTGTGATTTTGTGAACAACTCTCTCTATAAAACTATTTTTAATAACACTACGCTGACGTGACGTAATTTTACTTCTAGATTAGCGTAATTTAAGTATTTTTCAGGTATAATTCTAACAATTTTTTTGCTTCACCATGTATCCCACACATACCAGGGTAGGTTCGTTTCCATTAAGGCACTTTCGGTCACGTCACGTCGCGCGTTATAGCGAATAAATTATTTCTCACTCACTCGGCAGAACGAATTATTTTATTTAATATTTTCATTTCTTCGCTCTGGTAAGAAGACAAAGTGTAGCGTTGAGTTCAAATTGGAGTATCTTAACTCTAGTTTCCTTCTGTTTACCCTGATACATGCGGGGATACAGCGAGCATATCTAAAATAAACATAAACTGTATATTAATAATAAACTTTCAATATTTTCTTTACCTAAGCTGGTACCTTTTTTCCTTATAATTAATTTAGCCACCAAAAATGCAACTCATTCTGGCCTATATTGGCAATTTGCAGGTACCGGTATTGACTTATTTAAAACAAATAATACGACAAAAATGTACATGCGATTTTACCTAATAATATTTACAGTTAATATAAAATCTAGAAAATCAGTTTACTGTATACAGATAATAGCATCATTCAATAGTGAAACGCTTACTAGTTGCTGAAAATTGTTACTATTACTGACAAAGTATCAAACGACAGACAGATTTTACGACGGATAGTGAGTGCGCATAATCCCTAACTCGTATAGAGAGTACTTAGCTCAATGGTATTGCATACATCTATATAATAAAATACCATATAAATTATTTATTTAGAGGCCATTCGTAGCGCAGGGACACAAAGTGTGATTGTAAAACCGACTGGTTTGATCCACACTCGAGGAGATGAAATATTTACTTAAATTAAAATACTTTAGGTTACTATTTACTTAAATTTGAGTTCTGCCACTCAACCACGGCGTTGAATTCGTCAAGAAGTGGGAAACGGAGTGTCTTAACACCAAGTTCCCTCTGCCTACCCTGCTGTGTGCGGGATACAGCGTGAAGCTGATAAATTATTAAAACTTCCATTTACTTAACAAACTTCATTAAAAGAACCCAAAGTTTCATTCGCGTTAACAAGGAAACGTTAAGCCATATTGTAATATTTTAAAATTGAGCACATATAATGTAAGCCACACAGGAAGCTCTAACTCGACGAGCACTTCCGCAACCATAACCGTCGCTTCCATAACTGGTTGCCAGTTATTATCATAGATTATGCGTACGCACATCTTCATTTATTTTTCTTTAGGTCACTAACTTGCTAATAAAATTGTATAATTATTTTGAGTAATATGGTTTTTTTTAACAATATATTAGAACAAATGTGGTTACGTTTTCACAAAATTTTATTATATTGTGTCTACAGGATGTGTATAAAACATGAATATTATTTATTTTGTGTAATTGTGATTGTGTGGTTACGAAAAAAAAACTATTTAATCTATTTTCATTTCTCCGATTTCTATGTAAAATGAACTGTTCTGCTATATAATTGTCATTATCATAGATTATGCATATGCACTTCATTTATTTTTTCTTTTCGCCACAATAGTAGACATAAGTTTCTAGAATATTAGAGCAAGTTTAGTTTTTACTATTTTGCTAAATCTTTGTGTATCAAACATAAATATTATTACGCGGCACAACGCAGTGATTTCGAACTGTTTGGTCACTTTAACAAATTGCAAATTGAATGTATTTACATTTCCCCAATTTTGCAACACTGTTCTTTCATCACATTGTCTCGAAATACTTATAGCAAAGTATCCTTACTGCGAAGTCTTTACGACTCTACATACTACAGTACTTTCGCTCTATCTGAATGCAGGTGCTAATTTTGTATCAATAGATTCAGTGGATAGTTAGTGGTCCCGATTCCGGTCATGTAAAATAATTACTTATAACATTTTTATTTCTTATATAATATGGGCATGTTTTTTTCTCCTTTCTTTACCCCCGTATACGCACCTTCCGCATTTCGCTAAATGTTTATTCTACAATACGGAAAAAAATTAATATAACAAAAAGAATCTCAACCATTTATCATTTTCAGCCTACCATATAAAAAACAATCATCACATAAATTACAATCCCGCATTCCCATACTATACGAGTTAAACAGATTTTATTATTTCCATTAAACCCTATTAACACTATAGAAGTAACAATTGGACAAATTAGATTGTTTTGTATCGTAAATCACGGTCTAAGTGTGAGTCAGCAAGATTTTTATAGCTTTTATATTTTTTTTGTTATTCGTAATACCGTTTGTTACAGGGAGATATTAGTGTATTTATAGCAGTAATTTATTGAAGTAATAAAAATTGTAGAGTATTAAATATGATGAACGTATTGCTTTGCGGTTAGTTTTAATGTTGATATAGATAATAATTAAAGTTAAATACAATTAATGTTTCATTTCAAAAATCAATAAATTTTATTTGTATCTATCTTGTAAAGTAAAATTCCTTAGAAATATATCTATTTAGGTAGTAAGTCTGTAATATTTTTAAAGTAAAGTTATTTAGTCATCATTTTGTTTAAATATCAAATAACAAAACAATCTATACTTATAATAAATCTGTAGAAAAGTCGTTTCTGTACATTGAAA
>DWAO01002357.1:0-16185 GCA_018230605.1 Heliconius congener | reverse complement strand
ATTATATATATATATATATATATTTGGGGTCATCGTGGCGCAATAGCACAACGTCTGAACATAAGCACGGCGGTTGTAAGTTTTTTTCCACTAAAGAAAACGAAAACATTTCTTCGCTCTGCCTACCCTGCTGTATGCGGGATACTGCGTGAAGCTGATTAATTATAAAATTGTTCCCAGCCCGTTCGCTCGCAACAAAAAAAACGGTGCATAAACGCTTGTATCTTTAAAATTCGTTGACTTATTTTTTTAGGAACTTATTTTTTTCTGTGCTATAAGGAATCGTGGACCTGAATATTTGATAATAATTTCAGATCGGTACATCCACGTGATCTCAAGATAAATGCTCTTGACAGATGGACTGACGGACAATAAGGTGGTTGTAGTCAACAAAAACCACGTAGGTTTCTTGAGTGCAGCATTCGTCTTATAGCAATAGATCCTTCTAACACTAGGCTATGCAACATATGCAAGATACAGAGTGAAGCTAAAAAAAAATAATAAAAAAATATTAATATAAACAAAACCATGTGAAAAACTTAATTAAAACTAAATCAATATTGACCACCAGTTCGCTAGTGAGCGAAGAGCAAAAATAAATTAATATAATCAGTCGTTCATGTAATTATTACGGTGCAAGACCGTTACGATGTCGACTTTGGGAAAATGTTTGTTATTTGCGTTAAGTGTACGTTTTTTCTTTTAAAAGTATCTTATAAACTTGAAATTTAGCATGTACGTATATGTTAGGGAATGTTGGTGAGCACCAAGAAAGGGCTGGCTTGTCGAAATTCCTACGAAAACGGGATTTTCAGTTTAGCCTTTTAAAGACTACACGAACACGGGAAGACGACGACTAATCGTCAATAGAAAACGAAATGTCTGCTGGCGGATCTACCGCTACTACTTACCGACAACCCTGAAATATGTCCTAAAATCGGGATCTGAGGTCGATAAGCGATATTTTATTTAAAAAAGAAAAAAATATACATTATCGTGCTTGATTACTTTCTGGGCAACAATTAAAATTTTGGACGCAGGGTAATATCTATCCTATATTTAAAAAAAAACTCTTGTAGATCCGTTACAACCTTGGCCAAATTTCTTGCGACCACGATCTCTTGAAAGCTGGATCCGCTCCTGTTTGTTTAACCCCACGACATATGCACGAAGAAAAAGATTAAAAAAAAAATAATGACCACTTGTGGCCGTCGTAGCTTAGCGGCACTGCGTCTGACTGTAAACACGGTGATTGTTTGTTCGATACTCATTAGGAGGACTGAATTGTTTTAGTTTCCTTGCTCTGGTTTACTTCATTCTCCCCAGTGGGAATCGAATCTACAATTGTTGCGTTTCCAATTAGACACTATTGCTACTCTACGACGTTCCCAATATTTTTTAATAGAAAATTTTATTTCATTCAATTCAATTCAATTAATTCAAATAGGCTTAGAAAATGTTAATAATAAAACAATTGACTATAATCGTAAATGATTACAGATTATTCTCGTGGAAGGGCATCCTGCACAAAGAGGTAATTTTTTAAAATTATATATTTATATAATTATAAGTCCAGTCGTGGCGCAGGGGCACGACGTGTAACTGTAGAACCGACTGGTTGTGGGTTCGATTCCCACTCGAGGAGATGAAATATTTATTTAAATGTATATTTCCATTTCGTCGCTCTGGTGTCGAGGCAAAGTGCGGCGTTTAGTTCTGCCACTAAACACGCAATGCCTCCTGAATTGGGCAGAAAGTGGGGAACGGAGTGTCTCAACACTAGGTTCCCCCTGCCTACCCTGCTGGGTGCGGGATACAGCGAGAAACTGAATTATAAGTCCTTTTGATTTTGACTTTTATCTGATAAATGTTTGGAGATATTCTATGTTGAAAAAAAATCATTACCACGATTTATCTTTTCTTAGCTTCAGGCTACATTTTGAATATACCTAAGTAGCAGGGTAGAGAGAGGAAACCAAGTGCTCCGTTCCCGACACACTCTCCAATTTTCGAAAATTTGCGTGTTGAAACGGAAATCTCAACGCCGTGTTCGCCGCCGTGGAAATTTACTCAGAACATTACAAATAGTTAACATTATAAGTATTTCATTTTCAGAGATAAAATCAATCAATGATGAAAACTGTCTCATAATAAATCCAGACATACAAAAGCAAATTGACAGCGTAGTTGCACA
Source organism: Heliconius congener (assembly GCA_018230605.1). Taxonomy (NCBI): domain Eukaryota; kingdom Metazoa; phylum Arthropoda; class Insecta; order Lepidoptera; family Nymphalidae; genus Heliconius; species Heliconius congener. Next base: position 13,991 of record DWAO01002357.1, on the reverse strand, counting down.
AATAACCAAAAATATTATTAGTATAAGCGCTAACTATGATGATATAGACTTAAGATTACTCGAGATATCTATAGATCGACATTTTACTGAAGAGAGCGAGAAAAACACGGTCGTTCAAATCACAATCAATGATTGTACGAAAGACCAAAATAAATACAATGGAGATAATAAACATAATAATGTTACATCCCCTATAGAAAAAGATGATGAAACCACTCAATTTATAAAAGAAAATGAGGCAATCATTAAATCCGATGATTTAAATGGTGACGATAATATATTAAATGTGTCAAAGAGTGAAGAAATAATAACTAACAATAAAAGTGATGAACCCAGCGATCAGTTATCTGATGAAGATGATAAAATGAATAATAACAAAGAAATCTCAAAATCTAAAAATAATAATGAAGAACTAATTGTCGATGTTGATGTCAATTCAAATATTAACAAGGACAACGTTCCAGATGTTTTAGAGTTTATTAATTACAATGATATTAGAAAAGAGTTTTTTAAATATCAAACTAATATGGATTCCAAAGAATCATTAGTACTTAATGATAATGATAAAATTTTCTTTGAAGCGTTGACTAAAAATCGCGGGACAGGCCCATTTGTCGTCTATCAGAGACGTTACAACAATTCCGAACAATGTTGGTTCTTTTGAGAGTAGGGTTTGTGAATAAAGTGTTTAAACTATAATTAGATTTTTCTTTTCCTTTTGTGTAGAGAACCTAGCCACTTTACCCAATGTCTAATATGTCATTGTTATACTTAAATAATTATAAGTGTGCCAAAATTGTAGTTTCAAACTCCATTTGGGGCAAAATTTATATACATAATTTTGATGACCTTGAAGTAGGTAGTGTCGCAATTGCACACCGCATGACCGTAAATGCGATAATTTTGGGTTTGATTCCCATTGGAAAAAATAATTATTTTTATTTGGTCACTCTGGTTAGAAGCGTGGTTACTCTAAGCCATATCTGAAGTAAGCATATCTGAAACTTGGGAACAATATTATCTGGAGTACGGATTGAATCCACAACTATCAATTATTCGGATTCTCCATTATCCGAACTTAGAATCAACTATATAGATAAAGATAATAGATAAGTAGGATTTCATTAAAATATAAAGTTTTAAAAAACTGTTTAAAAATAATAAAAGATGTTCAAAACGCAGATGCACACTAATTTATATAAATTCTTCTTAAAATTGTACTTCTAGCGGACAATAAAATTATTATTATATATTATATATTATTGTATAATAAGCTTGAGGCCAGTCGTGGCGTAGGGGCACAAGGTGTGACTGTAAAATCGAGTAAGGTCAAGGTGTGAATGTAAATGTGTTGTGGGTTCGATCCCCACTCGAGGAAATGTAATATTTATTTAAATTTATATTTTCGTTTCTTCGCTCTGGAGTCGAGACAAAGCGCGGCGTTGAGTTCCGCCACTTAACACAATGCCTCCAGAATTCGACGGAAAGTGGAAAACGGAATGTTTTAACACTAGGGTCCTTCTGCCTACCCTGCTGTGTGCGAAATACGGCGTGAAGCTGATTTGATTAAGTTTTTGTATAATAAACTTTTTACCATACATTCGATTATCCGCATATTTATCTATATTCATAACCACACTGAATAGTCTAATTGATAGAGTCCAATCTATGATATATAGATTGGAACTCTATCAATTAAACATTAAATATTTCATTCCACCAAATAGGAATCGAACCCACTTTTAGCACTTACGTTACGAGCATTTAGGCATTGGTTTTGATGCATTTTTATAAAATTCGCGTATTCAAAAGCTATATAGACCTGCAGTTACGAAATTTGGCACGTAGTGAGAACTTACAATATCAATTTATATTGAAACTTTCATTTTCTTCGCTCTGTGGTGTTGATTTCCACCACTAAGCACGCAATGTCTCCAGAATACGGCGAAAGTCTTATTAGTAGGTTCTCTCTGTCTACCCTGCTGTGTGCGGGATACACTGTGAAGCTGACGATACAAATAAAGGAACATAGTCCGAAAAGTGATAATTACATAAAAAATCTTTACAAACTTATATTTGTAGTCAACTACAAAAGTCGGTGGGCGAATCTTACCCGCACCTAACCGGCTTTTTAGGGTTCCGTACTTTTTTAGGGAAAAAGGAACCCTTATAAGATCACTTTGTCGTCCGTCTGCCTGTCAAAAGCCTTCATCTCGATCGAGTTGAATTTCAAAGGATATACTCAGATCTACGATCCCATAATTTAATGAAAAAATCGTTTTTCTACATTTATTTAAATTTGACGGTTCCGGTTGACCTAGAATTATGAAATTTTGCAGCTAGCATCTACAGATAGTATTGATTCAGGAAGAAAAAGAAATCTTTACATTTGTGGTTAAATCCTAAAAAAATTATATCCAGTGAGGCAAAATTTGGTATTAAAGCTTCTAGTTCAAGTATGGTATCAGATGAAAGAGCTCTGGCTAATCTAAGCTTGAATAAGCAGAAAAAGCCCTCCAATATTTGTACGGAACCCTCGGTAGGCGAACCCGACTCGCGCTTGTTTTTAATACTACCTTTAAATAAGTACATATTTTTATACTAAAACCATTATTTGTTCAGTTCACGCGCGTAATATGGTATAAATAATGTCTTGTCGTCGTCGTCTTGAACGTACATAAATTAAATTGAACACTTGTACAATTATAATACAGTATTTTTTTAAATTAACGTCATGGCGCAGCTAACTCGCGAAATGAGAGGCGACGATAGTTGTAGGTTCGAATACTAGTATTTTAAGACTTTCATAGTTATAGTTAAGGAATCTTGATATCCTTTCAGAGGTTACTAAATCTCTAAGTAAAATGAAAAAAAAATATAAAATCTATTTAAAAACAACATTTCTTGATTTTTTATGTTGTATTGGATTTTACAAATTAAGCCCTTTCATATGATAGCCATATTAGTTTGATTGATTATATGTAATTAACAATATTAACTATATATATGTCACCAAATTTGAAAACTTAAGTCATAATCAAAAATTCCACCTTAGCGGGATACTGGGAAGAGGATCAAATTAAGATCAAACTCAATATAAAAGCTTGTAAGATAACAGACAGACAAAGAAGTCAAACTCATAACACCTTCTTCGTTTCTCGTCGGGAATTAAAAACAGAACAGCTTCACCCTTTTTTCTAGCAAAGCAGGCGAAGAAAAGAGAACCTAGTGTTAAGACATTCCGTTTCCAAAGGACGCAAAACTAATGAACAGATGTTGATGAAACTTTACAATAGTATAGTATATAGTATACTAGTACATACGAAATAAAACTTAAAGCGTGCAAATCCGCTAGTTCAGGTGGCTAGTTGACAAATAATTCACCGGGAGTCGATCCTGCTATGCAGACGTAATAAATATTACTATTAATAATATAAAATCAATATGTTCAAGCGCGTGATAAATTATCAATTACATCTGAGCAAATGTATACATATAACAGTTATTGTTTAAACACAAAAGAATTGAGTGTAAGCATTGACGACAGCCTTTTCGTATGTACCATTAGTTGTAACTGACTTTTCTTGAGATTATTGAAAAAACGCAATTGGACTCGCTCACTGAGGATTCCGTACCAATATCAGGATTGCAGGTCAACGGGAAATACTCTTAATATAAATAAATTTTGATTAAATATACTTTGCATTGTACATTGAAAAAACAAAACATACAAACTTAAAAAAATATTTGTATTTGTATACTTAACTATTTGTATATATAAACTTAGTATATTTTTAATGTGTTATATATTATCTATTTAATTCACCGTCCACTTTTATACAAATCCAACATCCAAAGGTTTTTTTTTAATTAAACTTACCAACTTAATTACTAACTTTTTTAATTAAAAAAGTACAACTATTTGTATAAATACAAATAAATAAATAGATACACACATATTATATACACACATACATATATATGTATATATTACACACGTAATATAAAAACACAATTTAAAAAAATATAAATCAATTAAGTAATGAAAAAATATTATATAATTGAACCCTTTATAGATTTTTGGCACGTATGATCTTCTTCTTCCTGGACTTAATCACGGCTTTTGCCAGGGTCTGCCTTCCTACTTAAGTAGTCATGTCTTGCACCACGACATCCAACCAGCGCTTCCTTGGGCGTCCGAGAGGTCTCACTCCAGAGACTGACATAGCAAGGCACTTGCAGCCGACGTAGTTATTAGGCCGGCGCGTAACGTGATCAGATCATCTCAGGCGACGCTCTTATCCGCTACATCACGGAATCCTCGACCGCTACATCCTCGAATAAATGTGTTACGTATGCGGTTTGTATGCATCCATCAAAGTTCTGAGAGCGAGAGGTAATATGTAAAGGTGTCCTTATCACTTTTAATGATCTCTTACAGGTAACCTTAACTAAAATAAACATTCAATACTACAGGACATGTTGGTTGTGCATAAATAATAAAGAGTTTCCGTCGGAGTTCGGAGTTTCTGTTTGAGTACTTGCGTCTTTAGCCATGCCCGTACTTGACACGGTAGCCGTTCCTTACTTATACCGCACCGCCCTTACCGCATGTATAGGGCGATGTGCCTACGCGTCGTTTAGCGGTGACGGCCTAGCCGTACCCAGTCTCTTGTTGTTTCGTTTCATTCGAGTGTCATGAAGAAAATGAGTTGTTTCTTTAAGTAAAGAGGTCTGGAAGGATTAAGCAGCACAGAAAAGACAAGATGAGGAATGTGAAAATTCCTGCGAAGGTGGATCTCAGGAGGAACTCACTTAGGCTTATGTCGAAACTTAGAAATGTAAATATATTTACTTACATTTATAGTTCCATTTCTTCGGTCTGGTGTCGAGGCAAAGCGCGGCGTCGAGTTACGCCACTCAACACGCAATGCCTCCAGAATTCGCCGGAAAGTGGGGAACGATGTGTCTTAACACTAGGTTCCCTCTGCCTACCCTGCTATGTGCGGCATACAGCGTGAAGCTGATTTTTTTTTGATAATATTGCTTTTTATCCGAAATAGCGACACACAATTTTTTTGTCTCTAACCTTTACGTAAGTAATTAAGTTACGGAGGTAACAGCTCTGGACGGTAATGTTTATTTTCTCAGCAACTATTCAAGATAGCTTTATGAAATTTAACGTCAACGTCAAAATTTATCCATAAGCTCATTATTATATTTTATTTTTAGTATTTTTGAAAAATTACAAGTTGTAAATTTTAAATATTAAAATAAATTTTTAAATATTAAAATATAGAGTGCTTGTGTTGTATGTGCTACCTCCTGCATTGATACCTACCAAAATTATATAAATTATGTACATATTAGTAAGCTATCTATACTATAAGTTAAGTTGAGTCAGTTAATGGAGCATATCCCATATCGTGCGCATCGCTTGTATGCGTACTTATTATTAAATCTAAAATGGGGGCCTCTTCTACAGACACATGCTTGTGCCACTGCGCCATCATTTAAACACCTGCAGCATTGTTAGGATTATAGCACTCCTCTAATATTTAGCTAAAAGCCCACCTAAGTAATAATAATACTCTATTATAAAAATACAGTAAAAAATACAATTCAAAATATTATTTTATACTTAAATGGGCAAATGTGTAATAGCGCCCTTTTGACTAAATGATATCTTACAGGGAACTCTTAGTAAAAAAAATCATTTTTACAAAAGAGTACTGAAAAGAACAATAGGTATTAACAGATAAATAGTTGTAATAATCAAAATGACATAACCCCACTAAGACCATAATGGGTGTTAAAACACTTTAGTTTTTAAAAATAATTTAATTACAAATGAATCGTGAGAAAATGCGAACAACTTACTTAATTATAAGTTATTTGTACATATTTTTTATAAACAGTTAGAAAAAAATCTTTTTTGAATATTTTCTTTTTCATATCAAAATGAAACCCAAATATAAAATTAATCAATAAAAATCAATAAAAAACGTACGTAAGCATTTTAGGGGTAAGAAGTTTGCTTACTTTTGATGACATAGGGGAGGGAGACGTAAAAATTGCAAAATCTGGTTACGTGTTACTTGAACGGCCCCTAATGGTTAAAAGAACATAGGTACAGGTCATTTATTAAATAGACTAAATTTTTTTATCAGCTTCACGCTGTATCCCGCACACAGCATGGTGTTCAGAGGAAACCTAGTGTTAAGACACTCCGCCGTGCAGTATCTGTTAAAGAGGAGGACCATGGGATTTTAGCGAGTAGTACCGACGACCTACATCCACCAGTCCATGAGTCTCACGTAACTAGTTTGATAGGTACCCATCTATCAAATACATTTGATAGAGGTAGCTTTCAAAGGGGTTCTTTAACGAAAAAAATGTTACCTTCACCACCAGATATGCCCTAAGTAAAAGGTTTAGTTTTTGTTATAAAATTGGTTGCAAATGAAAACTGCATAAAATGTGGTAAAAAATATTTTTAATTTTCATTGCGATGACTTATTTTACTTATTTTTAGCTTATGCTAGATTTTTTCACCTCGATACCTTCAAGTGATCTCGAGATAAATAGTCTTTACAGGTGCACAGACGGAAAACAAAGTAGTTCTATAAGGGTTCCGATTTTTCTGCTTGAGGTACGGAACAGTAAAAAAAATTCAAATTATTGATAAATGATAGATATTAAGTTCAGTTCATCTTACGTACAAAAATAGCAAAAATACAAGGTACGTTAAGATAAGAAAAAAATGGCAACAAAACTCTTTTTTACTAACTTTTATTAACACCACAGACGTAATATAGCAACAGCTGTACAATATATTTATAGAAATAAAAAAAAAACATTTTATTATAATTTAAATCAATTCAAATATTATTCTTACGTAATAATTGTGTGAGAATATGTAGAGATCAGTCGTGAAATAATATATATAGGGCACAAGCGTGCGACTGTAAACGCGACAAGTTGTGGGTTTGATTCCCACTCGGAGAAATTAAATATTCAATATTTTCACTTCGTGGCTCTGGTAACGGCGTTATGTTTCGAGCACAACACGCAATGTCTCAACAATTAGGCGAAATATGGGGGACAGAAACGTAGTGTTTTAACATTAGGTTCCCCGGCTCTCTAACCTGCTATGTGCGGAGCACAGTGTGAAGCGAAAAAAAATATTGCGTGTTCAAATCTTTTTAAACTTCTATATGTAATGTCTTTCTAATATCTAATGTATCATATTATATAAATGAAAAGTTTGTTCAGTTGAACCTACTACTGGTTAGAACAGATTATATAGTCCATTTATCGATCAAAACTATAGGTTATATTAGGCTTTTCAACAACTGCAAATAGAAATGAACTAGACTAACGAAAACTTAAACTTATTTATTTGGACTATAAAATTGAGTTAAAAAAATCTAATCTAATATCTTTTTTATACCGAATGATACAAGTACTATATATAGGATGTGCTCGGAGCTGTAAATCTCATGAGATTAAACTCGGATGTTTTTTTAGTGAACTCTGAAGAGACTCCAGCTCCTTGATACCATATTATTGTATTGTCACTTAAACTAAGTGTAACGTTTCATGAGGATACTATACATTATTTTAACTATTATAATAAAAGCAATTTAAAAAGATAACATATTTACTTTTTCAACTCGATTTATTTCTCAGCCAATTCCTCATGACGCACGAGAAAAGTAAAGATAAATAACATGATTAATTACCAATAGTAGAAACCGTTGTAGCACAGTGAAATAGTTTCGGATATAAAGCAATGGTTGTGGGTTTAATTCCCGCTCTAGAAAATGAGGTATTTTCATGTCACACGAAAGACGCAGTGACGTTAAGTACCACCACTGAATATGCAATGTCTTTTTTATGGAAAACATCGGTTCACCTGATGGTATGCGAACTACCCACTACCCACGAATCCGTGCAACACCAGAGGAGAGAGCACAACAGCTGTCTCCAGAATTGTACAGTGTGTACGGAGTGTCTTAACACTAGGTTCCCTCTACCTACCCAGCTATAGGCAGGATACGGCGTACTAATTTCCGTTAACATTAGGATGTTATTTACTTATATTGACCCAATAAAACGTCGCGTGATGCCAACTGGCATCTAAAATAAAACATAATTAATATATATGTTTATGTGTTCTTTTTTTTCTTTTTTCGAGCCGCAGAAGTATACAGGTTTATGAGGAGAATAGATATAGATGTGATATTTCAATCGATAAAGATCTAGCGGGAGACAAACCCATGGCTGGTCTTAATGGATCCTAATCAAGTGAATTTGACAGTTATCAGGAGGCGCGGGTTCGAGTTAATAGTAAAGGAAAAAAAGTAAAATATAAATAAATATATGTTTTTACCTGATATTTTCTGACTTATCGGAAACTTTTGCTAGCATACAAAAAATCAGGAAAATACGAAGTAATTAATAGTATAATTATGAAGGCTCTCTCGGTTTGCCAGTGTTTACGTCTATTTTCTTTAAATTTAGACAATACGTAAGGCATTTGTTCAGCTGTAATCGATAATTTATTACCTATTAAATATATTTGCTTTATAATATTAATGTTGTTTGCGCGAACATTCGTAACGGTATATATAGTAGGTTCGAGTCTCGGTCAGGCATAGTCAAGATTCACTGGTCTTTTAAGGATATTCTCCGAAGACCTGGAAAATGAATCCGGCTCGAGTGCTACTACTTTGCGTTTTGGGCGTAAGTTTTAATTAATAGTTTGGTTGATTTTGGATATCATAGTATTAATTTTTCATATTTATTTTGGAATTAATTTCTTTCACTTTATCCTGCACATAGCAGGACAGGCAGAGGACACATTCCGTTCCCAATAAGAATAATTCTGGAGAAATTAAGTGTTGAGGGGCGGAATTTTCGCTCGATACCGGAGCGAGGAAATTAAAATTGTAAATATTTAATTTCCTTGAGGGGAAATCGAACCAACAAAAGAGACTAAAATCAAAATTATTCAAATATATCTCATTATCAAAAATGTTATCGAGAAATTTAAAAATTACTAGGAAAATGTAGGTTACATAAAATTTCGGAAACATAGCTAATAACTGCAACACCAATAAATTAACTATTTGTTATTACATTTCAGGCTTTAAGCGCACAAGCCGCTCCTAAAAGTAAGTATGTTTTTATACACGAATAAGCCAAACCTATACCTTTATATTTCAGTCAATGGAAACATTTAAATTGATAAAAACATAAAATTTAGTAACGATTCGTATCTCTTAAACTTACTGTTATATTATCACTAAATTATACAACATATTTACATAAATTATATGTTTTATTTTAATGTATAAGCTATATTATTGTAAAGCTTCATCTAAAATCCGTTCAGTAGTTTTTGCGTGGTAGAAGGACAAATATCCATCCTTCCAAACTTTTACATTTATAATATTAGTAGGATTGGACAAAAGAAAATTTTATATAAGGTCCAAAAATTTATTTCTTTACTGCATGACTCATTTTATTTTCAGGCTGTGTCCCGCACTACTCCCCTCCACTGTCCCCTTTGCCTATCCTTAGTAGGAAACCTGGGGTGTTGAGACACTCCGTTCCCATTAAGACATTTCCGTATCCTATTTGCCGTCTCATTCTGCAGGCATTGCGTGTTTAGCGACGGATTCTCGTTACTATAGAGAGGAAATAAAAATATTAAAATTTTCTTTTTTTTTGAGTTAGAATGGACCTCAGAACTTTTAGCGTTTACTGTCGCTCGCTTGTGCACCTAGGCCACGGCTGGCCTCTGTTTTTTATTATAAATATGAATATATGTATCTTTAATATATGCTTCATGGCAATCAGGTATTACTGTAAATGTGATGTGTTTTGGGTAGATCTCCATTAATAATTGTTTTCATGTCCATGTCCAATCATGTATTCAGAATAAAGCGCTTAGTTTTGCCACAAAGTATATAAAATTAAATGAAAAATGCACATTCAATTTGAATGTGGAATTTATGGCAATTTATTGATACTAGGCCCTATCTGACTTCTCATGCGGGATAAAGCGTGAAGTTGCAAAGAAATATTCCTCCAAAATTATAATTGAAGTTCAGTCAAATTCTACCTGAAACATACATTTATTTCATGATTGACTTTAAACAGAATAATTAGACAAATAATATTTGATACACAATCATGAAAACATTATAAAATATTCTGTCAAATAATATATATTTCATAATGTGCCACATTTTTTTCAGATGAAGGACAATTATTGAAATACGGCATACCAGGTGAGAATCTTTATACCATCTATTTATCTATTTATCTATTTATCAGCATCACGCTGTATCCCGCATACAGCAGGGCAGGCTGAGGGAACCTACTGCTAAGACACTCTGTTCACCACTTTCCGCCGAATTTTGGACGCATTGCATGTTGAGTGTCGGAGTGTATATGTGTGTGTGTTTCTGTCTATTCCAAAATTTCACTTGATGTAATTTGAGCTCCCAACTGGTGTTAGAGGCTTTTTTGATTTGACATTAAGATGTTTAGCGCAGCCATTACCAGATGCTGGTTCCAGGGTCTTTTGATCTACAAAATTTACTTTCAAAATTATTCTCATACTCGTCCTAGCTCACTGTTTAGGGTACACACATAAGAATAAAAATATCCATGTGTTTATTAGTTATTTATTGACATATTCGTTATTTATATGAGTATCTAAAGATAATTGCTGAGAAAATAGAAGGAGAAGGAATCTGGCCTTCAGAGGCTTACATTAATGACAATATATCACGAAATTTGATTTTTTTATGCATACGGTTGTGTTTATTTGCAGATTTAATTATTTTTCAAGTTCAAAATAAAAAACCCAATATGTCATTTAGTATAAAAATTACATTACTTGACTTTAGTTTCGGACTTATCTTTTAATTAATTTCTTGTAGTTAAAATTCTGAAGTAGATACAAGGCTATTCTTGAGTAGACACTCTCATAGACATTAGATATATACTTTCTTATTGTCAAGAGAGAACAATTAGTATAGAATAGAATAATCAGTGAGCCAAGACAATTAAAAACGGCAAACCGTTGCAGATGACGATAACGAATACAAGTTCTACACGGAATCGGAGTTGGACAAGTATGGTAAACCAATCATAACGCTCAAATTGGTTCCGATTGGTAAGTTAGACAATATGGTGCAACGTAGCTTTCCTGGATACTTTAAAACTAGCTTCTGCTTGCGGTTTCAGCCGCTCCGTCAAATGGAAATAACTATTATATACGACACATTGTAAACGTCCTTGTGACTTTTTCGATTTATGGGCTATCTAAAATAAAAAATATTTGTCAATTCAAAACAATAGTTCCTGAGTATAGTCTGTTCATCCAAATAATCTGTTCAGCTGTAAAATATTAGTATAGATTGTGTTTAGAATTCCTCCTCATTTTGATCTAACATAGGTTAGTTTGCCCAAAGTAAATAAGAAAATAATAATAGGCTTATCATATTATAAGATACTTAGCTATTTGCGTTGTGCTCTAATGTAGACGACACGAGACTCTATAAGCCGGACAATAAAATATGACGATTTTGGCCCAAAATTTCTTAACATATTCCTCTTTTCTACAGAAGATGAAGATCAACCTGATTCTGGTTACTCGGACGTCCAAGGTTACTACGCAAGTTCTAGTAGTAACGCTCAATCTGCAAGCAACCAGGAATACAGCGGGCAATTGTATGACGGTAACAATAATGCGTACTGGAGATCATCTCAAGATTCAGAAGCGGACGCTGCAAGTGCCAGCAATAGCTATGAATACAGTTCTGGTACGTTTATATACAATATACTAGTGTTGTCTTATGTATTGGATGATGTGAAGCTAACTGCAGTTCGTCTTAATTATTGTATTTAATTAATTTTAAAATAACAAAATACAGAATACTGATGAGCTTGGAGCAGTGCCTGCGACTAGCGTACTTTAGAGTTAACTAACGCTCGCCTTCACTGCTCGAGCCTAATATGGCAAATTACTTCAAAGAAATATCTACCGCTTTTTATACAATTTTAGTTAAAATATGGTTGCTTATTATAATACTTAATATACTATTTAAGTTAATGCAACACATATCCATTCATCTTAACAAACTTTTACATTTCTCGTAAAACAAGGATAGGACTTACAAGCACAGTAAATACAAAATAATATAGACAAGAAAATTTACAAGCCTTCATGTAGTCGAACATTTTTTCATCAATTAAGAAAGCATCCGACGGCTGAACATACATCATGGCAACGAATACTCTCAATTAAGTCACCTTATAACAAAAAATAATTAGATAAATCTAGTTATCTACAAATAACATTAAAAAATTAAATCAGCTTCACGCTGTATCCCGCACACTGCGTGGACCTAGTGTTAAGACACATCGTTGCCGACTTTCTGCCGAGTTCTGGAGGCATTGCGTGTTGAGTGGCGTAAATGAAAATATAAATGTAAGTAAATATTTAATTTCCTCGTGGGGGAATCGAACCCACAACCAGTCGATTTTACAGTCACACTTAGTACCCCTGCGCCACGACTGGCCTCTAGTTGTATATATTTATATTTTTTTCTTGCTTCATGCTGTATTTCGTACATAGTAGTGATAGTAGAGGGAGCCTGCGAACACGGAGTTAAGATACTAAGTTCCCATTAACACTTCGTTTCCCGACTACATAGCATCCTCATGAGTTCTGCGGATGTTTTGCTTCGCTACCAGAGCGAGGAAACATTAAATATTAATTATTTTGTTCCGGCGAGCGGTTATCGGACTCACAGCCGTTGTGTCATGAAACCTCTGCACCACGGCATCCTCAAATTATTTATTAAAATATAAACAATAATATTTTTTGTTTTATTATTCTACTAGATGACGGACAGTCTTGGTCAGGATCTAGCAACCATGAAGAATCATCAGCCTTTGATAGTAATGAAAATGACGGTGAAATAAGCGATGAGGATGGTAACGGTTATTGGAGGTCATCATCTAATTCAAGAACGCAGTCAGCTAGCTCCAGCAACGCATATAATTATAATTCTGGTAAGTAAATTAGCTAGTTAATAATAGTGAAAAATTGTTTTTTGTATATCCTAGAACTACATTAAGATTTGCCTTCACTTGATTTAAATTTCGTTTCCTAAAGATTATTTTTCTTCCTAAATTGTCAAGATTTAATAAAGACATTAATTCTTTAGAAGTGTTAACAATATTAAATAATTTTCTGTTGCCAAATGATTATTATAAACAATTAATCTTTGGGCAGTAGAAATTTGTAATAATCTCCCTACACAGATGTTAAAAATATAAATAAATTGTAGTAAATTTTAGCTCGATAATAATGTATAGTTATATAATCAAATCCAATTACACCAATACCTCGCTTTGCGTCGTTTCGTTTTGCGTTTTTTTCGAAGTTGCGTCGCTGCTTAATTTTTACTGATTTTCCCTGTGCGTCGTTAGATTTTCGAAGCTGCGTTGTTTTGGATTCGACTCTCTAATTTTTTTTCCCTAAAATATGGCAGCACCTTTGTTTTTAATTGCGCCATGCCATCAAAATTTGGAGATTCCCCTTTCTAACAAAAAATCAACGCAAATTTAATATAGTTTTATTTTCACTTTGTTTTGCGTGTTGTGTGTTGTGTGTTTTTAACAAGAGAACAATTAATTTACATATATATGAAGTTTTACGTGGTGTTTTTGTTTACAAAAAAGTATTTCCCCAATTTATTTATTGGCAGAGTTATATTCAGTTTTACATATATTTGTATTTTTTTTTTCCAAATATGAGGGAAAAGGGCGCAGAAAGTGAAGCAGGCTGGCAGAATTGCCAAAAATGCTCAAAAATTATCAACTTGGCGACAAAATTAGTTCAATTTTCTTTTTAAAAGGTAGTATTTTCGTAAGCCTGGAACCTATCTTCGATCATTAAATGG
>DWAO01002356.1:0-16190 GCA_018230605.1 Heliconius congener | reverse complement strand
CATCTCCTCGAGTGGGGATCGAACCCACAACCGGTTTTACAGTCACACTTCGTGCAACTGCGCCACGACTGGCCTCTGGTTTCATTAGTAATATATTTATTAGTTTCTATAATTACTTATACTTGAAAGCTTTAAAATATCGTTGATTTAGAACTATCTTGTTGTAATTACTGCTATTTACGCATATATCGAATTTCTATGACAAAAGAAAAAAGAAATAATTTTGTGATTGATAATGAAATGTATTGGTTTCATTTTTAATGTAAAATATTTATACAAACACAGATAAAAAACAAATGTACAGTAACGTAAAGAAACAATCATTTCGATATCGTGTAAACGGTATATTCCCTGTTACGCCGTAACCTCCTTCCCCTAACCGCAACGCCGTTACACGCTAGATCTAGATAGTATCGAAATTTATTCGCAATAAAACTCTGTAAGGGAAACGATATTACTTATCATATATACATATAGTATATACTAACTTATTTTTTTTGTATACTTCGTCACACATTCTATGAATGTACACGAAATGGTCGTAGGTTCAATTATATTTTGGGAATAGGTTAAAAAAAATATTTTTTTCAATATGATTAAATAGCTGCAGTGTTTCATTTCATCACATAACACGCAACGTCTTGAAAATAGATGAAAAGTTAATAAAAGCGTGACAATCACCTTGTCTGTCACGCTTTTATTAACAATTCATCTATTTTAGACATTGCGATGAATGTCTTATCTAAATAACTCAAGGAGCTTTACGCTATATACCCCATATAACTGGATACCGAAGGAACTTAGTGTTAAGACACCTCGTTTCCAATGCACCGCTCATTTTCGAGACATTTTTTGTTGAGTAGCGAAACTCAATGGTACCTTTTGCCTTGTTATTAAAACAAGGAAATGAAAATAGTTCGTTCTCTAACTGGAGGAAGATATGTAATTTTTGATCTTTAATCTATCGATTTTATACACAACTTCAATACAAAAGACTGAGGCTTGCGGTGCGACAATTATTATTAAGAATTTATTTAATTTTGTAAACATATAAACAAAATGATTTAATATTATTTTATACAGATTTACATAATATTTTTGTGATTTTAAACATAAATATATTCAATATCAAAACATACGTTCTTAGTTCCCACATAAATTATCAGATTAAAAGGAAGATGAATATAAATATGCATTTTTAAAAAGAACATATTAAAAACCATTTTATATTATTTTAGGTATGTACGTCGTGACGCTAGGGGCACAAGCGTTACAAGTTTGACTCCCACTCGAGGAAATTAAATATGAAATATTTTCATTTCCTCTCTCTGGTAACGAACAGCGTTGAGTACTGCCACTCAAAACACAATGCCTCCTTAGTTCAGCGGAAAGTGGGAAACGGAAAAGTCTTAATCCGAACGGAGCGTTTTAACACTAGGTTCCCAGGTTCCCTCTGCCGACCCTGTTACATGCGGATAACAAAGTGAAGCTAAATATGTAAATATTATTAAACAAATTGCCACAATTTAACAGTTTTAATGAAATCGATATATGTATTAATATTTCATAAATATAAAATATATTTTCCAATCGTCTCCATTGAGCATCATTATTATAACCTATAGTAATAATTATTTAATTGGCCGTTCCTTTTTATAGACACAATGACTCAATCGGTGTTAATTGCGTTCAGAAAAAAGTGCAATTTATTGTGTGTTTGTTTTATAATATCTGACTCATTTCAACATTTATATTATAGATAGAAGCTTTTGTTTTGTATCTTTATCTTTTTAACCTCGTGTTGTATTCCACACATAATGGGGTATGTTGAGGTGACATGAGAAACTAGTGCTGGAGATCCTATGTATCAAAAAAATCAAGCTGAAAATCAAGCTTCTAAATCGAGGCAAACAAAAGTTACGAGCGTTTATGCATAATTTTTTTTGATTCAAATATATATAACCGCAAATTTAAGTTTTCAACTTCTATAAATTGTATTATCTATTGTATCGTTGACCATCTTGAAATTGGTACGGAAGCCTCGGTGAGGGGAACTAAACTCGTATTTAACTGTACTTTGCAGTTTTGTATACTATACCTCAGAACTTGGCTACCTTTACAATTCAATTTATTTATTTTTTTAGTTTCACATTGTATACCATTTTAAATTAAAATATTTTAACCGGATTCATTGTGGATATCTACCCGTAAGTACGGACTACTGTAAAGTGTTCGAAACGTCGGGTTTCCAAAATATATAATATAAAATATACGCGATAATCCGGTTAAAATAGTTTCATTTAAAATGTATAATAATCGTGAAAATCAAAGAACTTATTATTGTACACCATAAATAGTCAAAATCATCTTCACGCTGTATCCCGCACACAGTAGGGTAGGCACCATAAATTTAGAGTAAAAATAATCTCAACTGGACGCTTTGCCTTATCCCAATGTAAAAGTGAAGAAAAGAACATATTCCACCGACCGAAAATCGAACCCACAACCGTCGCGTTTACCGTCAAACACTTGCGTTCGTTCGTTTACAAGCATCAAATTACAAAATATAAAAGTTCTGTTGAACAATTTCTTATAAACTGTGTATAACACTCATTGGCGCTAAGATTGCTGTTTTTATTGAACATTTTTATTATATACAATCGAATGTATTACTTAAGGTATGAGACAAAAGGATCAAGTTACTTTGTCCATCTTCACAAATAATTTACACCTAAATTAAGCTTGGCTTGTCACGTTCGCTACAAGGTCGCCGATTCAATTCCAGTTATAGGATTGTATTCATATTACAAGAAAGTTAGTCACGCCATTTTAAAATTGGCTTAGATTTATTCGGGATTTTATTACCTACGTATATGAACACTCGAGGCCGTCGTGCGTCTGGTTTTTAATTGGGATAGTTATGGGTTCGATTTTTACTCACATCATTTATTTTCGGTACTTCGGTGACAAGACCAAGCACGGCGTTAACCAGTTAGTGTCTCGAAAATTGACTAGAAAGTAGGAAACGAATGATCTTCACTCTAAACAATAATGCGAAAAAAAAAGTGAAAGGAAAAAAAATATTTAAATGAGAGGAGAAAAATTATAATACATTATTATTTTTTTATATTCCGTTTCTTTTGGACAAACACTCGGTTAAAGGGCATTTAGCTCGCATTTTAGGTCACATGCTTTAAATGTGACTCGCAAGACTGGTTTTGAACTTTTTGTTTTGTTTGTGAACTTATGATTCCATCCTGAGTTTATAGTAGATTTTTTTTTTAAATAATCGAAATAGCTGTAAGTTCTTTTTTTGTTTGGACGCGCTAATCTCAGGAAAAAAATACGTATTTATCTATCTTTTTACAAAATACACTCTATACATGCATAATTTTTAAAATGCAGCAGTTTTGTCTGTGCGTTTTATATTGAGAAACATAAACCGTTTTACATATAAATATATATCTTTAGATAATTTTTTAGCTTCACACTGTATCTCACACATGATAGGGTATGCAGGGGAACATGGGAACCGCCGCCAAACTCTGGAGGCATTGCGTCTTGAGTAGCGGATCTCAACGCAAGTAAATATAATATAATTCGTTTCCTCGTGTGAGAACCGAACCCATAATCTATCGCGTTGTGATACACGCTTGGGATAATTTAAATAGACAGATTTTATACCTGTAATATTTTTTATCAAACAAAATTGTAAATTCTTTGAATAATATTCTACATTGCGTGCATTAGGCAATGATCAATTGCATTAATATTTCTATCTACAAAGTGAAAATAATTTAAAATTTTAATAGGAAAGTCCGTCTGAATCAGCTCGTGAGTCATACAGTGTATTATTACTTGGCCCTTTTCACCCCTCTATTGCCTTAAACAAAACAGCTTTACGTTTTATCCTTCATATAACTGGATAGTCAAAGGGAACCTAGTGTAAGACACTCTGTTTACTACTCTCCGACGATTTTTTGAGACTTCGCTTGTTTAGTGGCGTGAATTGCCGTCGAGAATCATATTTGAGCAGTTAAATTAAATTACGTTTATTACATTCGTTTCTCTGATTAGGAATCGAACCAATATCCAACGCGTTTACTATCAGCTGCTGTCCCATTGCGCCATGATTGCCTCAATATATCTTAGTTTAATATATAGAGGTCTAGTTAAAATGTTTATGTCTCACGTACGTTTTACCTGACCTTACTATGTAAGAAATTGTTCTATTTTTTGTTAATTGGTTTATGTACAATAGTAAAATTATGCAGTTTGTGTAATTGAACGCGCTTATCTCGGGAACTACCGCTTCCAATTGAAGTTTTATGTTGGAAAATCTATTTACCAAGGGAGGCTATAAATATATTACAGGATATTAATAGTTGAAGCCAGTCGTGGCTCTGGCTCCAAGGCAAAAGTGGAGAGCGAAGTTTCTTAACGCAGAGTTCCGCCCACCTTATTAATTTTGATATAACCCATTGTACCTGCAAAAATAAAAGTAATAAAAGAGCGTATAAAATTTATGCTAATATTCTAAAATGTAAGGAAATCCCAATATTAGGTTTATTTGAGACAATTTACTAATATCTTCCACCCACTCCACTTCCACTGTACGTACGAAAGTGAAGGATGAAAGTGGACTTAAAATAAATCGATCCACTTAATGCCGCATATCTGATATAATACTTGGTATGCATGAGTGTATATAAAATATTGTGGTGTCGTACATGAATATCTTTTTTAAAAGAAGTGAGAGTTAAGGCACTATTATTCAACTCCGCCAATTATTGGAAAAATTGACTGTTGGGTGGTATTAATAATGAAGTAAAGACACTCCTTTCTCCAAAAAGCTGCCCCTTTCACCACTTGCCTCTGAATTCTGGGCGCAATGCGTGTAAAGTGGCGGAAATCAACACCGCGTTTTACCAAAGCCAGGAAATGTAAATATTAAATATTTCATTCTGCTAAGTGGAAATCGAATCAACGACCTGACGCACTTAGCTACGACTGCCTCTCATCGCGAAAAAATAAACTACTAAATAAACAAACAACTTATTGCCCTTAAACGTCACGAACGATTGAACTCACAACCATCACCTTTACACTCGTTGACTATCACTGCGCTACAACGGCCCAAAAATATAATTTTCAATTCGCATTTCCTACGAAGAATACATTACGTGTATTATCTAATTGACCTCATAAAGTAGGCAACAATCAAAGCGGCGCGTGTCGGCCGTCTTAAATCTTATTATCCCACAATTTTGGTGAGACGTGGTATTGTTTTGAGGGTATGATGCAATGGGATTTACAGGAAATGATAATATGGTTTCGTCATCTGGTGCTAAAATATCTTGGTTTTAAAAGGTATGAGTCAAGTTGTTGTCTTTTTTAATTGCAATTGATGGAAGGTTTACTTTTTTTTAGCTTCACGCTGTACCCCGCACATAGTTGAGAAAACTTGGGAACCTAATGTTAAACTCCATTCCCTACTTTTTGCCGAATTCTTGAGCCGTTGCGTGTTGAGTAGCAAAACTCAACGCCGTGCTTTGCAGGGTTACCAGAGCGTATTCTATATTTTCCGTTTTTAGCCCAACTTTCGAGATATCGCCTGTTCAGTGGCGACGTTTAACAGCGCGCTTTATCTTATTATTTATGGCCACTCAAAAATAAAAGAATAATAATAATAGCCTAATAACAAAAATTGAACTTACAACTCTCATATTCTATCAGGCGGATCCAAATTATACCAGAACTGAATTTCGTTAAAATGTAGACATCACACACGTTTCACTCATCTGCATGACGCATGTATGTATGTATGTAAATGGCGGAGTATTGTAAATCTAATTTTAGCGCGACGCAGGCTGATCCTGACATGGCTTGATAGCTTCAATTATAAACATAATAGTTTGAAATTTGAGGGATTTAATTCCAAATAGGGGAAAATTTTATATTAAAATAATCATTTCTCCATCTAGATCTAGAACATTGTTTCGTTCACTCTGTTTTTATTTTTCAATTTTATCACTAAAAGTTATCTAATGTTGCCATTTGTCTAATTAAACAAGGAAATGCTTATTTATCGGGGAACTACAAATATCAGTTAATAAGCGACACAGTGTCTGCCTGTAAATGCGGTGCTTGTGGATTCGATTCCCACTCGGAGGAATTTATTATTTTCTATTCTACACTCTGACAAGACAACTCTGTAACAAGACAACACGCGGCCTTAAGTTTCAACACTCAACACGGGATGTCACAAAAATTACATGGTACAAGGTGAATGGAAGCTTAATGCGGGATACAGCGTGAAGCTAAAACTCATATACCAATAAAGATCCCAACCGGGGTTTTGAACTTATAATTAATTACTTACATTTATATACAAACTTTGCAACAGTAGGTTCAAAAATCAAATGAACTGTATAACGCGATTCGAATAGGAAACAACTGAGGCATGTGGACACGCCGGCCATTCCCGCAAAAACCGCTAAGCCGATTTGGTTATGTACGTTTTGTATTGTTACAAAATGTCATATTATATGGTGGAATTATATTGAAGGGTTCTATTACAGTTTAAAGCGAAAGTTGTAATGTCTTATAGAGGTAAGTTATTTTTTTTTATTTCTGTATCCCGCATATAGCGGGGTATACACAGGGAAACTAGATATAAATGACAATAACATATATGTAGCAAGAATTGCAGCCGCGTGTTCACTCTCTAGGTATATCTCTTTGTTTCTCGCTGTCCCAGTTTCTATGCACTGCATGTAGAATAGCGTAACTTAACACCGCGCCTAATGACCATTACACGTAAAAAGCATGAGGAAGCCTAGAGGGTATTTATGATGAGGTGAATGACTGTCATGAGGCGAAAGAGGTACGCAGAGGAAGAAGTGGTTGGCGCTGCTGGCGCTTTCGGTGCTTAGTTTGCTCTGGTTACCGTGCTAGGAATATAACTTGAAGCCAATAAAAAATATTTTTAATATTGGACTTAGATATCATATAGGGAATAGCGCGAAGCCCAAAATCAACATATGTATCTCTTCAAATCTGATAATTTTCTCCCACTAACTTATTCCATACATTCATTACTTGGAAGTCTCGAAGCGAAATTACAAATGTAGTTTCGCACTGCCACTGGAATGCAACAGGGCGGGAGGGTGTTATATTTAGAGCGTTCTCAAATTCGTCTGGCCCTTTGTTCTGTATCGTTGTTTATTTGTTACTTACCAGCTTTGTGAAGAAGGCTGGAGGCGAACAGCTTGGTTTTGCGCTTGTTTTTATTAATATTTATTCAGCTTAAAAGGAGCTAATAAAAATATATAAAAACCTTTTTCTTATCTGTGGTAAAAGATTAGATTCGTGCTGTATCCCGTATATAGTAGGGTAGGCAAAGGAAAGCTAGTGTTGTGGTACGTCGTTCCTCATTTTCTACCAAATATGCGCGAAACCCAACTCCGTGCTTTGTCTGGGTCACAGAGCTAGAAAATGTAAATAATTCAGTTCTCGCAATAGGAATCGAACCTACAGCAGTCGCGTTTTATACAGTATCTCGGGTAACATTAAAGTAAGTATATATATCTAAATTCACAAATTCACCATAATAATAATATTTATCAAGCCACTCCTCTATCGAGCGGAACAACTTGGGAGTTAATTATAAATGACTCGGTTGTTCACTTTCTGCCAAATTTAGATATTAAGTGGTCGTCGCGTAAAGTTGTTGTCAACGGCGTTATTGTAACATTACATGTAAATAGTAAAGGATTTATTTTGTACAAGAGTAGAGAAACTGGTTTAATATATAGCAGGGAAGGCAGAGGTAACCTGGGAACCCACAAAGTTTAAAAAAAAGCAAATTATGAATTTCTCTTATAATAAATATGATAATAACCCAGCCAGGATTTGAATTCAAAACCGTCGTACCAACTCAGTCACGTCTCTATTATGTCAAAATAGAGCTACCCAAATACAAAACGAAAACAGAATACTGATCTTCATAGTAAATGAAATTTTCTCCAAAACATATTTGTTAAGTCGCATCAAAAGGTTTGCTCGATTCGATTTTCTTGGTCTATTCGTTTCTTAAGAACTGAAACTTATTTAAGCTTTATTGGAAGTATTGGAAAGTTGCCTATTGTAATATATTATATAAAAAATAAAACTTATAATTATATAGAGTAGTAACTATATAATTGCGACACCTAATGGCATCAAGTTTTGTAAAAAAATGTATTGTAGTACTATGTAATATTAAATAGAAAAAGAACTGTAACTCAGTCTGTTCTCTATATTGCAGAGTTTAATGTTAAATTCACAAACTCTTTCGTTCGCTTTCGTCTTTTAAATTGCATAATATTAGATATAAGAAGAAAATAAATAATAATCATAACATTAAGATGGTAAACAAAAAGTGGAGAAGTATCTGAGCGATAGTGTTTTAACACTACGTTCTCAAATCTATGTGCTATGTGTGGAATACAGTACAAAGTTAAAAAAAATTACAAGATAATCCTAGAACTAATTTAAAAGGCTGTAACACGAAATAAACTTAAATAAAGATGCGCCCAACTGTAACGTAACCTACAAATGCCTTTGACACTCTGCATCTTATTAACTTTACGGTTGAGCGAGCTAAAGCCCTCTATACACCATTATGAAATTCGTTTTAATAGGTTTTTTAGTCTGTATCATTTTATTTTCTATATTTATAATAAAAATATATAATAACAGTTGTTATTATTATTATCTATTGATTAACATATTTAGTTTATGATAATATTTTTTATTTAAATTTAAATAATACCGCTTGATATTTTATAATATCCGTTTAAATTTTGCTTGACTGCAACAGATGTAAAAAAAATGTGTCAAAGTTAAAGTATGTAACATTTTATAATTTAAACGAATAAGGTGGCTCTTTTTCTCCTCTTTTTTTTTTCTTAGAACGTACAAAAGGCCAATAGTACACAAACGTAACAGATTTCATTGAAATAGGTTTTTTTTCATTTTCGTAGTATTTCGTTGGCTCAGTTTTGTTCAACAATTTGCCGCAGTTAAGTAACGACTGGCTTGATACGAATTTAAATTGTAAAAGTTAACTTAATTACAGAAGCGCTTGAAAACTGACTGTGGATTAAATTGTATTGAAGCCAATTAAGGCCGTAGTGTCGCGCGGTACATTGTTTAAGTGTCAAAAACGACGGTTCTGTATTCGATTCACGGGGAAATAATTAAATAATTTTCCTTTCTTTGTGCTCATAAGAAGACTCGAAAATTAAACGGAGAATCTTAACACTAGGGTTTCTACACGGCTCAGATAAAACAGAGTAATAAAAAAACCAACCAATGACCTTCAACGTGGCACTGAAACTGAATTTTGAGCACGACACTAAAACTGCAATGCGCAAAATCCATTTCGTTCGTTACCAAAAGCAATTTTTGCGAAACCAAAAAGCACAGGACGCGACCAATCAATCGTGGGTTCAAATCCAATCCGATTTTAATTCTTGTTCGGAAACATTTGAAAGCAATTTAAATTGGCGTCACTCTGTTATTGAAAGCTTTGGGCTATTACTATGGCTGACTATGTACATACGTAAATATAAAACGTATATATCGATTTGTTAGTGTTTGGGTACCTAGAGGGGTTCGGAAAGGGTCTTGTAATAGGGTATCTGAGAAGGCTTAACCTGACGACGCTTGAATATTTATAGGGGATTTCAGCGTCTTTGTAAAAATTACTAACATCGGAAGTCGTGTTTTAAAATATTATAACAATTAATTGTCAATTCTGTCTTATCTTTTATTTAATAATTCTGTAACAACGATAGCATATTTAATATTTCGCATACATTCAGTAAAGTTACTAAGATTAGAAGCACATCTACACAAGAATATTTATGGTGTTTCACGCTGTATCACACATAGCTCTCCTGCCTGATCTCTGCCTGGGAACCTATATTTAAGACACTCCGTCCCCATTAAGACACTCCTGCTACTTATTTTTCGCCAAGTTCTGGAAGCATTTTGTGTTGAGGAACGGAAATCAAGGCCGCGCTTTGCCTCGTTACCAGAGCGAGGACATGAAAATAAGAAATATTTCATTTCTTTGAGTGGGAATCGAACCCCGTATCATTCACGTCTGGCCTCATAAAAATTGAAATTTTCTGTTATTCTGAATAATATATATATATAAATACGATATTGTTTTATGTTTTTTAATATGCCGAGTAGATAAAGAGTGTCATTTTTTAATCTTTTTCCATGAAAAAAAAATCTTCTTTAAGAATTACAAGTTGCACAATGCAGTATAAACGTTTTTCTTTTGTACATCGTTAGCTAGCGCTTTCTCTTACAAAGACTTTCTTTTTAAGCTGCATAATGGACCTTACAATGGTAGTCGAGCTTAATTTCTTGTCACTAATTAGTTAAAGTAAAGTTTTAAAGAAGATTAAGTTTAATGTAGATTAAAATATTATTTTATTTCAGTTTTAAAAAAGAAGGGAGGCCGTCATGGCGCAGGAGACAAAGTGGGACTGTAAACTGTTGTGGGTTCGATCCCCACTCTGGGGAAATAAAATATTTATTAAAATGTATATTTCCATTTCTTCGCTCTGGTGTCTAAGCAAAGCGCGGCGTCGAGTTCCACCACTCAACACGCAATGCCTTCAATATTCTGCGGACAGTGGGGAACGGAGTGTATTATCACTAGGTTCCCAATGCGTACCATGCTATGTGCGAAATAAAAAAAGCGATTTGTCGAATAAAGTAAATATTATAGTCGATTACACATTATCATTAAAGTTAAAGGAAGTAAATGTAACTTATTGTATAATGTAAATATTTCACCTTATTAATCAACCAATTAATCATCTCTGGTAACAAGACAAAGATTTGTATTGAGTTCCGCCACTTAATACACAGTGTCTCGAAAATAGGCTGGTGAGGGGGAACCCAATGTCTTAAGCCAGGTTCAATTTGCCCACATTGCTATATGCGGGTAACAGCGGGTTCCCACGCATATTTTCCTTTTGACTATAGTGACCTCAAGCTATTTATTGCTCGTAAAATGCACTTCTTTGTTATTTAATATGACTATTGAAGACGAAGATGTATGACGTAAATCTATTTACCAATCTGACTATGATCCGTGACGTCAAGGGATGTACTGAGATAATGGTGCCAGGCTCTACCATCGTGAAGGATCTCTTGTTATTAAATGGTACCGGAAACGCGCCTATTCCGTTCAGGAAGTTAATTTTTTTTATATATCTGGGCTGTCATGACGCAGTGGTTTAACGTCAGACTTTAAACGAAACGGTTGTTCGTACGATTCTCATTCGGGGGAATGAGCTATTTTCGTTTCCTTGCTTTCGTAATAAGGTGAATCGCGTTGCGTCCGTCCTTCTATACGTGATATCTCGATAATTGAGTTGATTTGGGAAATACTAGGTTCCTTTCCCGTATCTTTCGAGAGGAAGACAGCGTGAAAGTGAAAAAGAAAAGAAATTGAATAAATTTTAATTCTATTTAAATGTTATATATATATATGTATGTATTACCATAAATATACATAACGAAAAGAAAAATTTGCTATATAAAAGCCCTCGTCGAGCAGACAGTGGCTGTCAAACTGTCATACAAGATCATATCTCGACAAGTTTTCCAATGCCACGTCAATAACAGATGCTGGATACTTCAATGGCGTAGCATTCAGTTTATTTTTGTTCTATAAAGTGATTTACTCTCATATGAATAGAATAATGTCTTTAGTAGTTTTTTACGTATGGTGGAAAATCGATATTTAAGAATTCGTAAGAATACCTTTAAATATTATTGAGTCTGACTGTTAAGGCAACGGTTGTGGGTTCAATTAGTATCAGGATGAATGCATTATTTTCGTAGCCTACCTCTGGTAGGCTCCAACGACAGCAAGACCTTAAAAAAACAGAATGTCTTTTTACTAGGTTCCCTCTTCTTACTTGTTTATTTCTTTTTTTTGTATATGTTTAGAATATATACCAATATTTCCTAATTTACTTTATTTAGGTAGTTAATTTAAGAATAGTATAGAACGTGACATTGGCGAAGTGATATATGTCCATCTGGAACCCTCGAGACGCCATACGAAACTCCATAAGATACCATACACCATATAATACTAGTACTGTATTTAAATAAATAAAATTAAATTAGAGTCGGACGAAACCCGTGTGTTAAGAAATTCCGTTCCCCTCTTTCCGCTGAACTCTAGAGGCGTTGCCAGTTGATTGGCGGAACTCAACGCTGCTCTTTGCCTCATTCCAAATCGAGGAGATGAAATTATAAAATTTTTAATTTCCTCGCGTAGGTATAGGTTTACAGTTGCATGATTTTGCCCGTGCGCCTTGACTGGCCCCTGTATATAAACTGCACAGTTAACGCAATATATAATTAAAGACAATAAAACACTTTGCTCATATAAATGGAAAATAAAACTTCTTCCTTGTTTTCACATCTCTATGCAATTCAAGCGGTAGTTTTAAGCAAATATATAAAATAAATAAGCTATAAAAATTTTTTTATAATTTAAGTAAAATATAAAAAATTCAATCCAGATTTAAATAATAATAATAATGCGCGGATAAAAATGCTGTTGATGTTTACTCCAGAAGCTAAATATATACCATAGTTGTAAATTATGTTTGAAAAGACTGTTGGGTTTTTAGTCGTCTCTTCTAAACAGAACTGCCTTTCGAGCTAGTTGCTACGGGACTGACCCTACTGACATTTTATTTTATTCGAGTTACATAAACTCGAAGATTCAACATTGCTTGTCATTACCTAATTCAATAAAGAATATTTTAATTTTGATTCATTACAGACTGTTCACACACAGCGTCTAACTCTATCTCACTCTCTCTATGTCTCTTTACATACTATATTTCTGAATTCGATATTTATATAATATTACTTAACAAATGTTACAAATAATATTGTTTTTGTTTACAGGTAAGTGACCTGAACGATTACGTCAAGTTTGCGAGGCGCACGCGCAGGTGAGTGGAGTGACTCATTCAATAAAATTGTTCTTATGCAGACAAAACAGGAAACGATATAAAAAAAAACAACTACAATGAACGACGAAAGACTTATTTTTTCTTATATTCTTTTTATTTGTCAGTTAGGTGAAGAGATCTCACTTAGATGATATTCTCCATATTTCTTCACTGTTCTGATATTGTACATTGGATAATGGAATTCATCGTTAAGCTCTTTTTAAGCTGTTACAAATTAATAAGTACCAATTTTCTTTTTTTTTCAATTCAAGTACAAGATATATTTTTATATATATAAAAAAATTATACGCTGCAGTCTCATCACTACTTACTAGGCTTAAAATGAGGCTTAGATTTAGTTATAATTATCTCTAGATTTTTAATTTCTACAAGAAATTCCTAAAGATTTGAATGTGCTATCATCGTAGCTTGAAATTTGGCACTACGCTATAAGTAATGAGTTTAGAATAAACAAAAAACACAGGTTATATATTTTTTATAAATGACAATTTAGGCACGTTTTCGTGCGGTTTTTTTGAGTCCATTACAGACATTATATCTGTACACAATATTATAAAGCCGAAGAGTTGGTTGGGTTCAACGCGCTAACCTCAGGAACTACTAACTAAAAATATATTTTTAGAATTATAGGCCAGGACCCACTATAGACACTTGTAGTCAATTTGAAATTACGTTCAAGTAATTAGAATGTGTCACACATAATAGACAAGCTAGCGCCTTACTTTTTTGAATGCACTGACAAAACTACCACACATTAAACAAATATTTCGACCCAGATTTGAACTGACAACCATCGCGTGAAAATAATCATAATAAACATTTAAATTTGCTAGTTTAATAGTGAATTTGAATAATAACACTTTCTAACTGCTCTAGTTGTACACACACGCTACGTTTTTGTTTAACGGACGCACCGAAGCGTTCCCATTTTTAATTCAATTATAACAATTTTTCATGTCGGTAATACTGTTTTTACTATGAATTACCTTATTAGGTAATATTTTTTATTACTGGATTAACGGTAAGCGGTCAGTAACTTGTTAATTAGGAAATTAGTCAAAATTAGCAAAACATAGTGCTATTTGATATAAATCACGCTAATATTGATTAGACTACTACTAAGTAGTAGTAAAAATGATTACTACTTTTTTACACGCGATATTTAATTTCCTCGAGTGGGAATCGAACCCACAACCAGTTGCGTTTGCACTCGCTCGTTTGTGCCCCTGGCTTTTGTTCATCGCGTATAGCAGGGTAGAGCTATTGCGTGTTAGTTCGCGGAACTCAACATCTCGCTTTGTCTTGATATTATTATATTTAATTGTCCAGAGTAGGAATTGAACGCACTACCGTCGTGTAGATATAAGCTTAATAAAGTAGAATAGTATAATAAGGAAAATTCACTTGTATAATTTAATCAATCTTTAATAGTATAAAAGAGATGAAATTATGTACCATTTCATAAGTTCACCATGCTGATAGGGTGAAGAGCTCGGAGCAGTATCTTTCACTTTTAAAATTTCTTATTTTAATACTATGTAAATACAGACACTGGATACGTACAATTCTTATATTATTATTATTTTATTTCCTTACTATAAATATTAATTATATTTCTAATTTCAAAAAAATTGTTAAAATCAATAAATTACAACTAAAATCAACCATTTTTAATTTTAACACGTTTAAAGCAGCATCTCTAAAGGACAACATCGTGATACATGACAAACGTATTACAAATAATATAAATCCAGTCTCCTCGAAAGCTAGCTCTATTTAAGGCCTAGACTAAAACGAAGTCTAATTGCGGAGCGAGAGCGTTGCCCTAATATCAATGTCATCGACACCGATGTTCTACTGTTTTAAATATAAAAATTGTAGGCAGGTAGGTTGTAGTGGGTTCAATTATGAAGGAATTACATGTAGTAATTGCTTCATAGTATTTTATTTTATTTTCATATTGTATTCCGCATATACTCGTAGACAGAGTAGAAGTAGTAGATATAGGCAACCGTACACTACTTTCTGTGCGATTGTGTTTTGAGTGGCGGAATTCAACTCCGCGCTTTGTCTTGTTACCTGAGCTGGGAAATAAAATTAACTCGGATTAGGAATCAAACTGAATTTATTCAATATAGTTTTTTTTGTTTTTTTTTTATATTTTTTAGTAGAAAGAATTGAGGCCAGTCGTGGCGCAGGGGCAAAGTGTGATTGTAAACGCGACTGGTTGTGGGTTCGATCCACACTTAGGGAATGAAATATTTATTTAAATTTATATTTCCATTTTTTTGTTCTGGTTCAAGGCAAAGGGCGGCGTTGAGTGCCGTCACTCAAAACGCAATGACTGAAGAATTTGATGGAAATTGGGAAACGGTGTGTCAACATTAGGTTCCCTCTGCCTGCCCTGCTGTGTGCTAGATGCAGCCTGAAGCTGCTTTGATTTGATTTGATTTACAGAAATAAATAAAACTTAATAATATTCGTTCTGTTTCTGTATGGTTATTGATCGTATGTTGAATGTTTTTATGTCCCTCTAAGTGATTTATCCAACACCCAGAGATAATAGTAATATTACTACATACAAATATGTTTTTATTACATATGAATTAAAACTAATGAGAAGATGAAGCGAGGCTATAAGTTTGCATCCATATCTCGAAGTTTGAGTGCCTTAGCAGTAAGTTCTCTTCGCCTCCCCTGCTATATATGAGAAAAGCGATCCGCCTACTTCTGTAGATGGATATGAAATTATTCATAATTCCAGCTATATTAATTTCCAATAACAGAGTAACTTCATATTCAGTGCCTCTTATGGTTGGTATTTCGAATGATTAAGACCTGTTTGTATTTGTTTTATAACTATTGATTGCGTTTTCATATTAGATAGTTCGTTTGCAAGGCAGAGATTTTATGTATGTCTGTATATTGAGATGTGATTATGTTCCTTAAGTTCTGCATCGTTGTGATTATCAATATTTTCAAATTTATGGGTCAAGCCTTCTAAAAGAAATCAGCTTCACGCTGAAAAGTTACCTAGTGTTAAGACACTCCATTCCGCATTTTCTGACGAATTTTGGAGACATTGCGGGTTAAGTGGCGGAATTCAACGCCGCGCTTTGC
>DWAO01002355.1:0-16190 GCA_018230605.1 Heliconius congener | reverse complement strand
TTAATAAATAAATAAATAAGTAAATATATATATATATATATATATACAAATATTTGAATAATATTTATTGTTTTTATTAAGAAATCGTGTTCGGTGTCCGGTATCGAATATAATCAAGTTGCATTGTTAGGTATGTTACTAATCTTACGATATCATTCTCCTGATTTTTTGATAAAAATAATTAGTTTACATACAGACATCAAAAGATCATTCGGTATTTTTTACGTTAGAGAGTAATTAACATGGAATGCAACTGCGAACTGCGTAAAGTTGGCTCCCGAAGCACTTAATGCGGGCTTCGTTTAAGTAAATAAGGTACACGTTCATGCGTAGGCTCCCCATGTTTTTATCTGTCTAAGTCTGCCGCTCCACGCTTGTTATCTTGTTATCCTATCTCGGCGAGATTGTACCTTTTTGTACAGATGCACTCAATATATGTATGCATTTCTTAGCGAACCCTGCGCAATTCCTTTTTTTTGCAATTTCGTGAATAACTGTAGTCAGTCGTTCTGTGGATTTTGCTATAATATAGATACCTACTGTGTGTTATAAATGTTGTTCATAATACTTAATTTCGTTACAATATTAAGTATAATTTTATTGTTTCTTTCAACATTAACAATTTTCTTATCAGATGTTTCAACACTAAATCAATAGAATTTCGTAATAAAAACATGTATACGTTTCTTATAACGAATTAATATGTTAAATTACATCTTACCTATGTTGCTATGCATTCAGTTTATTATAAATTAAATGAATATGTTGTCAAATTTCATTAATATATTAAAATAATCATTATTGTTTCTTTTGCTTATAAAATGTAAAAAACTAAAGTTGCATTAAAGTTCTTGCATTAAATTTAGACTAATGAGGGACCTGAAATCTCTTGCAAGAGCAGGTAAAGAGAAGGTGTATTTTTGTGATATTTTAAATTACTCAAGAAAAACATTTTCTTTACATAGCCATGCTCTCAGGGACCCGCTTTGACCATTTTCCGCTAAGTTAAATTCAACTTACTTTCCGTTCAAAATGTTTTACCGTCTATACTGTAGCCGCCTGACGACCGAGAAGGAAACTCTATTACAATGATGGCTTTTGACTGGGGTGTTTCGTGTTTCGCGTCGAACCCTTTTTAGTCGGATTCTTTTATTCGCAAACAATTATAGCGCATTGCGGGACGCGGGTAAAAGATTCTGAACGTTTAATGATAAGGCAGATGGCGGCGGCGACGGCTTAGCCTTGCAAATCTCTCCTTAAGTCGACACGAAAGCTTCGATTCTTACAATAAAATTAAAATTAATTATTAAATTTATGACGCGAGCGCCAGTGATAGGCGTTTCGGATTTAGTCGTTCGAATAAGTGCCGTCTTAATCGGCGTTCTACGCACACCGCTCAGTTGAATTGCTTTAGGACCTTTTAATTTGATTTATGGTCATCGCACTTGATAAATGCTACAATTTACAACTATGTTCACTGTCGGTAAAAAAATGGCACATATTAATAAAATAACTGTACTTATTCAAATTGTTCTGACGACTTTTATTATTTAACAAATATGGATTTTTCAATGGACTTTGTAAATAAATTTACCATCTGTAAAAAAACTTATTTAACTTTATAAATGTAAAACGTAAGTCCCTCTCTAAGAAATGTTATAATACATATTGGGTAGTAACTACTATAAATATTCTTGAAACGTATTAAAGTCGTGAATATATGCTTACTTCCAGGTTTAATTTATTGCAAACATAATACAGTCGTGTTTGTTAGAATGACCGATGTCGAGTTCACTGCGGTCGTCTGTCGTATAATGAGCGTAAAGAATTAAAGTACACCTAGTGGCGTTTTAGTGCAATTAACAATTATTTAACTTTTTAAAATTAGGTAACAAAAATCTTTTGAGTAATATAAACTTACTTTAAGAAACATCCACATAATTTAATTTAAATTTTAATGTATACAATTATGAAAAGTTCTAATTTTAAATTAAATTAGAAACCTTAAATTAAATATAAGTTATAAATATTTCATTTCTTCGAGTGGGGATCGAATCCCACTACCACTCGCGTTTACGGTCAAGAATTTGTGCCTTTGCGCCACACCTGACCTCTAATAATGTAAAACAAATCTTAATATAAGTAAAATAGTTTCTTATTACAATAATAAATATTCTATATCTATTTACTCATTTCACATATTATATTTTATCGATTTATTATCGAAATTATTATCATTTAAGTGAAGTTAGTCACCATCAGTAATTTTAAGAGAACTGCTTGATGATTTAAAATATTTTTTTTTTTAATAAATCCAGAAAAGTAAAAGATCCACTAAAGTGTGTAATAGCAATTTCCGCGACTTTGTTAGCGTGAGTTACTCATAAGCACGTTTTACTAGTTGCACGCCTGGAACGTCCCAACTGAATTATAAATCAACGAATAACAAGGATCAGGATAGAGATAATAAATATCTATAATTATAAAAGTTATCTAGTTTTGTATTCATTTTTTACTTATAATTAACAAATCTTACTGGTAAGTTACATTTGTTAAATATTAGTAAAAAAATAGCTATAGATAAATTTTAATGAATAATATTTAATTCATATAAGTTATAATTGCAATCGTTACTTAAGCCCAGTATAATTATACGTACATATATATAAGTACTGGTATTTACACGACAACGAGTCAGGATTGTGAAATATGTTTTTATCCGCAGTGTTTTGCATCAGGCATTATTTCTGCGAAAGCAGCTTAAAACACGTGCCGGAGTACACTAAAAAGTTCGAAATATCCATTAGCAAATCTGTTTAAAATTCGAAAAACGGAGATCAGTTTTTTTGCACTGAACCTACCATCAGCCTGTCACTAACAATAGCGATTTGGCTCAACCTAGTCGACCGCAATTTGCATAGCGCATTCGCTAACAAGACACGTTCGAGTACAATTGCGCTCGCGAAAGAACCCTACTCAAATATCCCATTTCTATTTTAGCCCGCAAACTCTTGTTTAATGTTCGGCCCGTACAACCGCGTCGGCTAACACTTAACGCTTTTTGCATACGAAAACGTCTGACATCCACGACCGCCTCCCAGTGTCTCTGGTTATTACACTACTCTGTATTCATGCCGCGTGGAGTTGAAGGTCACCCTTCTGGTCCAGATAACGAGTGCCTGGTTGTAAGGCATCTATTACTTCATTCAACATAGTTGCGCCGGTCTCTGGCCGTCCAATAAAACGCCTCATTTACATGCATTTATTGTTGTTTGTGGATGCATGATGGACAGTACTGTAAGGCTTTAGAGAAAAGTTAAACACTATTTATGTTATAATAAATATTAACAATGTGTTCAATATGTCGTTGCTAGTTCCAAATATTACAAATAAAATGTACGTATAGATCTAATTAATTAATTAATCGATTGAATAGAAAGTATTGCCTCCTTAAAAAGTAAACCCAAATAAAAAATAAAATATTGTTAAGGACTAAGGCAATTAAATAACTTCTAAAGCATCTATGATTAATCCACGTCATGTCCAATGTTCTTATGACAATGCTCGCCGTTTTATAATTCAAGATACCACGATAGAGCCTCACTCCAGTGAAACGTCTAATCACTGTGTGGGTCGCTGTAATTGAACTGTAGGATAGTTCAGTTTCTTTTATCTTAATTTATTCGTTATAAGCGAAGCGATGGGTAATGCTGCTGTGACCGCTTGTCAGTTTCAATAACAAGGTGCCGCGTAAACGAGATTATGCATCTGCTGTCAGCATATTGTTGTAACAAATGATCATAGTGTTTGTTACCATTGTTATGTGCGCAGTACTATATTGTGATACAGAATTTGTTCGTATATTGAGTTGTTGATTGATTGCGGTTTTTTCTTGTAATAATTTAATTATTGTTTTTATTGTAATTGTGTAAATTACAATAAAAACAATAATTAACCGGGGCACAAAGTGTGACCGTAAAATTGAGTGGTGGTGGGTTCGATCCCCACTCGAGAAGATGAAACATTTGTCTACATTTATATGCTCTGGTGTCGAGGCAAAGCACGACGTTCCGTCACCCAATACGTAATGCCTCCAGAACTCGCCGGAAAGTGGGGAACGGAATGTCTTAACACTAGGCTCTCTGCCTACCCTGTTGAGTGCGGGATACAGCGTGAAACTGATTTAAAATATATTGGAAGATGGCATCAATGAAATAAAACAATGTTTCACTTAAGTCATGTGATCCTTCTAATATATTTCACATGAAATGGCGCGTTTTTTAAAAACAAAGTTTTGCTAGCAAATACGTCAAGAATTCAATATATATTTTTTTGAGAAATAAAAGCATATTTAGTGTTTATTAAATAAATATACATATAAAATTTAAAATATTTAATACAATATTTTCGATGACGTACTAATAAGTGGGTTATTAACGGTCACTCAGTTCAAATAATATTAGAACAAGGTCTTCTAAATGTTACAATGGAAATCCTTTTACAGTCACGACTCTTAATATCAGATAGCAGCAGCAATTTGTCCGTTGTCATTGTTTCCACACTCACTGACCTTGTCATGCGGTTCTTAAAAATTCAGTTAAAAAAAATTCAGGTAAAAATAAGATACCGTTATGTATATTATAAATAAAATAAAAATTCATTCTCATATTTCAACGCTATAGAAGAAAGATAATAAGATTTGGATCACAACATTTACAATATAGTCTGTTTAGGAGTTATTATCGCGCGCAATCAATTCGAACTGTATGTTCTGCGGGCGGTTTCGTAGCAACAGAGACGGGACGCTAAATTATATCGCCTCAAGTTTCTAGGTGCGATGGGCCCCGAAAGAATTATTGCAAGTCGCGATGCATCTCCCGTTTCGCACGCCCGCCTCGCTTTGTTATTAAGTTCATAGGTCGTTTTGTTTATGAGTCGACGCTTTTGAAAGGTAACGCGGCTAACTCGAGTGAAAACATCACTAGCAATGATGATGACATATAATTGATAATGTTATTTAAATGCTATATTATTGCTATCGTTGTTAGATTTTGTTGTTGTTATTGTTGTTGTATGTGATGTCGGCTTAGTAGTGGTTTTTTAAACCTTTAATGAAAAATAATACTTATTGAAATATAGTAATGTTTTTTTTTATCGAAATATAATTGGGCGATTGATACTTAAAAATTTTACTTCATTTATTTCTGTAATTAAAACTACATACAATACTATAACTAATAATAGTAACGTATTGTGTAAAGCTGAAGTTTAATTTCCAAGCAAATATCTCTTATATAAATTTTAATATTGCTCTGAATCAACATACCTAGTAGGTACCTTCTTATCCATCTACCATGTCTAGTTACATGGACCCACGAGACCACATACGGTCGCTTTCTTAATCGGTTATTGTGTATAATATTAGTCACGCGGACATTAATTCTGTAGGGTGGCATATCGCTCTCTGCAATTCACTTTCGACAACCGTCGTGCGCCTTACGGCCTACGGAAGCAAACAGCCTCTCTGAGCTGTTACAATAGTAGTAGGGCTATCGCTAATATAAACCGAAATCTTTATTCTTAATGCTGTGATTTTTCTTATGAAATGTGATAATAAAATGCAATATTTTACTATAAACGATTCTAAGATTGTACCTTATTAATATATTAATTAATACGATTTATTTCGACTATTAATGTTTAACTAGGGGCAAGTAACAACCCTATGGCATATCAGGTTTATGATCTACGGGCGCAATTATGAAGTGGTTACGTGTTACAAGCCGAGCCAGCGTTTTGTCTTGCGTAACTCGGTGTAGCCGACCAGATGCTTATTTGTGCGATAGCAAATTATCATCTGGTTAACTTTACATTAAGGCGGCTTATTGTCGTCGCTACTTCGTGCGTTCTTAATGCAAATTAGAAAATTTCTCACTGAAGATCACAACTGAAATAATATTGCACAAAACCAACATAATGCGAATAACATTTTCAACACTTAAAATGAAAATTTTGATTAATTTTAATTTAACAAACATTACATCCATATCAATTTTAAACTCATATCGATGTCAAAGTTTGAAATAAAGATTTATTTATTTTTTGTTTAGTTTGACGAAAAGAGAAAAGAAAATATTGTTTATTCGTCGAATTTTTATTTAAAATAAATTTTCTAATATAAATGGAGGTGAAAAATCCTTTTGATTAAATAAATAAAGTAAAACAAATGTATTAATTATACTATATTTATATTTTCTTAATCAAACAGATTTTTCATCTCCAATTATTATAAAATTGATTTTAAATAAATATTATAACTCACTAGCGTAACATTCAACAAAGAGACAGCGTGTAAACAAAGGGTAGCACAAAATGCGATGAATTAGCCTGCGGCTCTATAAAAACATCGACACTGACTGCGAGGAATGTCGGGTAAGGTGATCCTCTAAATGAGTGAGGAATCCCACCGAGCGTGATCACGCGAACCGACTGACACCAATGCGATACTTCAACCTGTGCTCTAATATAAGGGCTTTCATATAGAAAGCTATTAAGCTTTCTTTATCTTATTTTTATTTATTTTTCAAAAGTTTTTGTATTTACACTTAAATAAGCAAAAGTAAATTAGTAAACATTGAATTTATGACACATGATTACAAAAATATATTTTTATTCGCAATTTTATCGCCTGTATAAACTTGTATAATTAAAATTAATATTTCCTTTTTGTTGTATTTACTCACGTTTCTTATTTCACTTTAATATATATATTATATTTTTTATATATATGCTCAAATTATGCGTTATATTTTTTTAGGCTGGGAACGTTTTACTTTACTAAAAAGGCTTCATTACAACATTTTCGTCAAATTGAATTATGTGCCTACCTAAATGAACAAAAAAAACATTGTGTATGATAAATTTATAATTCACCTTAGCGCTGTTGAGAAGGGTTTGTATAGTACTTAGGCGTTCGTCTCTATTATAATGTAAAAATTAGAATTAGAAGATTACATTAACCCACAATAAAATCATTTTTTTTAATAATCCTTTCATCTTAATAATCAATCTATTGCATTAGGTAAACAAAAATTGGCAAACGATAATTAAATTCAAAAATATTTCTTTTTAGAGTTTTGTATTTTAAAAGAAAAGACAACCCTTAGAATTAATGAAGACCATTTATCTCTAGATTGCGTGGAGTTATCAAACTGAAATTTATATCAAATATGCAGGTCTGCGGTCTCTTAGAGCACGGAAAATAATTAAGTTTCTAAGTGAACGCAATAAAAACATCCAAATGTTCTTCCCGTCTACCTACACTCATGAAATTTGGTTTGAAGTGAAAACTCAAAAAAAAACTCTAAAATATTTACATTTATCGATATTTTCTAGAAAAAAAATTGCAAACTTATATTTGTAGTTAAGTTTATACACAGTGATTTCCTACCAACCACAACTACCCTCGGTGGTCGAGTTCAACTTGTAATTGACCGGTATTTTGTGTTATATTTTAAAATTACCAATTCGATTTTTTCTTGATTTCGGACATTAATATTTTTTTGGAGTCCATTCAGGGGTAAATTACATTAGACGTACGTATATTATTTTAAATTATAACTGTCCCCTGATTGGATTTCAAACTCATAATCATCGCTTGTACGATCGCGGACACCTAACTGAGCTACAACGATTTGAGTAGTTCATAATAAATAAAAATCTTGTCAATGTGAATAAGTGATTCATATGCATTTGATGGTGCATATATTGTACAGACTGAAATGGTCTCGATATTAAAAAGAATGCAATGAGTAAGACGCAAGTAAAACTCGAAAGCTATTTATCATAAACTTATCGGAACACCATGGCGGCGTTCGGGTTTCTCTCACGTCCATATATATACTCGTAGTTGAGCAGTGTCGTTCTCTTTTTGTTTCGAAAACAATGATTACTACGTTGTCTGGCGTGCGATGAGAGAGTAGGATACTAAGATTGTTTTGCATTTACGAGGTGAAACCATCAATTTTGTGAAGTTGCGCAGAAAATAAGGGCAATCCTTGTATAGCGTGATCGAGCTCGTATTAAATGTTTGAGATTTGTTGAACAATGTTGCTTCGGTCGCTACTTAGTTCATTTAAATATTTTGTAAGCCGATTAATGTTACATTTTTCTACACTATTATACTAACAGCACTTCATTATAGATACACATGGAACAATTTTAAACAAAAAAACTCTATAGATATACACCGTGGCTACGAAACAATATGTTGGTGTACTCTGATACAAACATGACAAAGTGCAATCCACGATTGCTACACAGAAATGCACCGGGTGTTCACGCCTTAAGAGCATTACGCTAAGAGCAGTCTCACTGGGCTGTATTACACCGCACTGGTTTGCTGCAGGCTGCAGGCTGCGGCCGGTGGTGTAAACTGCTGTTGCGTTTATTGAACACGCTCCGACTTTACTCAAACATTAGTTTGTGCATATTAACGTTTCGACACTTCCCTAAATGTGTGTTGACTCTTCTCTAATGTTATATAATGGAATTGTTTTTTTTGTAGTAATATCAATAAACAAGGGTTAAGGATTGAGGTTATGCTAATATAATTAATATTTTATATCATATTCATTTAAAAATGTCAACTTAAAAATGCTTAACGCACAATACCATATTCTAACATCGAGCCATTATATCTCTATAGTTGTTTTACAAGCATAAATACATTTGTTTATTTGTTTTATCAACTTCATATTGTATTCCGTATGTGGCAGGGACCTGGCTGGCTCGCGAGCCTAGAGTGGAGTCATTCCGCTTCACTTTCCGCTGAATTTTGTAGGCATATCGTGATGAGAAATGGAACTCAACGCCGCCTTTGCCTCTACACTAGAGCGCAGAAATGAAAATATTTACTATTTTGTCCAGCGGAAATGAAACCCACAACCTGTCGCCTTTAGTTGCTTGTGCCTTAATATAATAATATTTAAATAGCTATTCACTAATGGCAATAACAAACATAAGAGATGCAAAATATAAAACACATTTCCGTATGTATATTTATTCAAGATGTCTTATATTTTTTTACAGTTTTTTTACATTGCACCGATGTATATTTGCAAGTGACGATGTAAAACGCTGTTGCGTTTGTGGAACACGTTCCGACTTCACTGTAACACGTTGTGTGTATCAACGGTTTATGCTAATGGACGTTTCGGGTACTTGCATAATTTATATTTAAGTGTAATTTAAATATTGCTCGTTGCATTTCATTGTTTAATATTAATGCTGGATTTGTCAATGATATGTGACGCAATTAGATTACTTCACGCTGTATCCCGCACACATCAGAGTAGGCAGAGGGAACCTTGAGAAAAGGGACTCCGTTCTCTACATGTCGCTGAATGTTGGAGGAATTGCGTGTGAGATAAGTCTTTGTATTAGAATTATTATTTATTAAAAAAAAATAATAACAAAGTTTATATAATAATTATACTTTTTGACATTAATATTAATATTTTTAAATAAATACTCATTTCTAAAAGTAGGAAAATAACATTAACCTAAAATGCCAAAAATAACATTAACCTAAAATGCACAAGCATACTTCAATATGTAATTAAGATCCTTACATAGTAGATTAAAATTGCAAATCTTTTCTGGCTAACAATCGTCCGAATTAGAAGTCCATAGGACGCCGAGCTACTGACGCCGCACGGCTCCACTGTCGCTTCGTAATGAGCGGCATCTGCGAATCAATGAGGTCCGCATTTTACGTAGCGCCGCGATAAATTTGCATCATCAAACACCCGCTGCGGCGCCGGGGCACGTTCGACAAATAGAATAAATACTTCCCTCTCATCCCGGTATCCCTATAACAAACAAAATTATCCTACTCTACATTATGTGCTCGAATTCGAGCCTTTTTTAATTTGTGAAACGTTGTTGTCGATTAGGCGTTTTACGATGATTAAAAATTCAATACCGCCTATTGGTAGGTTGATAGTATCTCCAATAGAATTAATGACCGCCATAGATTTGTTTGTATATATGTATGTAGTTACGTACCACTACACTATATATACTAAGTATATAAATAAGATTATATATTTTGAATAGTGGTTGTAACTGTGCCCTTGATTTTTTTTTGTGTATTCAAACAGTTTTCTATATTACTATACGTACGTGGGCTCACATAGCGTCACATGAGAGATTAATGAACGGAATGTCAGATTTTGAAAAGTTAAGCATGTGAATAGTCAAATAGGTGGTGCGACCGATGAACTCGGAACGAGTTGCTCCGATCTGAATCCGTTGAAGTTCAATAAGCCGGGCTTAGCATTGATCTTCGATTCGACGATTACGGACGGCGTTGACGGATGTCGGCTTAAGTTGTCCCTCGCTGCCCGGCGGAGACACCTACCACATTAATCTCTATTCCTTATGAGCAACACGTAGATTTACGCATCAACGAAAGTAATTTATATGCAAATCATTTTAACTTTGATGAAATCGTGGCTTTAATATGCGTGACACACAAAGGTAGCTGTAGACTATGTAGGTACCTTATTATGTAATTAAAGTCACTTAAGTCTTAAAAAATGTAGGTATAAGTTTATTTTTGTTAGTTATTGTTGGTTAAATCTAAAAATAAAATCAAAAAACTGCATTTTTTTTTCATAATTTATATTATTTTTTTTTTTATTTGTTTTTGTACATATTTAATTCTTTTTAAAAAATGTAAACATTTTTCATATTGTTTAATATGAGAAATTGTTAGTAGGCACAGTTATTTTATACTGTTTTGACATTAAATCATGCGGGTTTGCCTCTTATATAGTTTATTTAAACAATTAAATTTATAGAGTTATACTTAGGTTAAATCAAAGGGCATTTGGCTATAAAACGCTTATACTATACGTAAATAAATACAGTCGGTTCAAGTCCTGACAAGTTCGAATAACATATGCCATTTTGATTTACTTACATACACAGGTAACGAAAACTAAATATCTTACTGATAATCTAAGCTTAATAAATTATAGTTGTAACTGTTCTTGTCGTGCGATAAAGCCATCTGTTTCAGAATATTGTCCAGCACAGCTTTGTGTACAAAAACAATATTAAAGGCGTCGTGATAAATAGAAACAAGCTGTAGAGCAACAATGCGGCTCGTAAGCGATACCTGCGCTAGCGCTATCGACTCCTCGATTAATGATCGCCTCACCTAAAAGAATGGACAATAATATTTATAATCAGATAACTCCATGCTACTGCGTAATTCGTATAGTTCCAGTCTGGTAGCCCGCCTATTACTCATCTTCTGACCGCTGATATCAACAAAAGACATTTTATTTTATATTGTAGAGCGTATTGGTGTTGTATTTCGTATGTTCCGTACTACTGTCGTAGGTGTTCTCTGTTTGTATTAGTACGACCAATAAAAGTATTAAATAACAATAGAAATTTTAGACTGTAATAAAAATGCCAGAATAAATACCGCTTATAATATTATAATATGGGTTACATTCAAGGAACTAATCAGTTCGGGCTGCTTTTATGTTATAATAGTTAATGAAGCGATCCGCCCACGAGTCGAAAGCCCATTGATCTTGTAGAGTTAATAGCCGAACCAAAAGATGTGTATACGGCGCCTGCGCACTCTACTTGACTCCTCATCATCCTTGATAACTAAGTTTTATTTACCAAGTAATATTTATTTTTGGTTGTAACTATGTGTTTTTCATTTTAATGTGAGTAATTGGTTATTTTTTTTGTTATTTAAGTCATTTATAAACATGCCTTCTATTACAAAATATGTTCCTTTTTATTTTTATAAAGTGGGTAAGTAAATTTGGAATGTATTCCAAAATGCCTGGAAATCAAAAATAACTTATTCGAATCCACTACTATTATGCGTTAAACGCATTCCGTTCCCACTGCCTCTTAATGGTATTAATATACAAGTTTTCTACGTTTGTGGCTTTGTTGAGTACAATCTTTACTGAAAATAAAACAACATGAACATGTTATTATTTTGTATATATATTTTTTTTAATAAGTTTTTATAGAGACACACGGTATATTCTCTACGGCTCGTACAATGACACACGGTATATTTTTCACTCAATTAAGTTGTTAAGTTAAAAAATAAAAAGAAACGATTAAGAAATGAACTTTAATTGGTTAATTATAATATTTGTGGACTAAAAGAGCTGCAATGTAAAAAAAAACTATACAGGTTATACATTTTTTATTCTTTTATTTATAAACGTTACATTATACATTCGATTAAATTAATAATTTCTCGATATTAAAATTTTAGATGTCCGTACCCGGAGTAGGCAAGGACATTGCGCATAATGCGGCGGAACTCAACTCCGCGCCATTTCTTGCCGGAATAAGGTAATAAAAGATTTCATGTCCCTGAGTGGAAATCGAAGGCACAGCCATCGAATCTACAATCATGTTATACGCTGCCACTCTGCGGCAATACACGCTTTATTTAATTCTTTTCGGACTTGAAAACTTATTGCCGAGATTGACACTTAATATGCATTTATTATTCATACATACAAGACCAACAATTATGTTAACGTCCTATAATAATATTGTTTATAAGAATTTAATGTTTCGAAATGATATTAAAATTAACGAGGT
This sequence comes from Heliconius congener, assembly GCA_018230605.1. Classification (NCBI taxonomy): domain Eukaryota; kingdom Metazoa; phylum Arthropoda; class Insecta; order Lepidoptera; family Nymphalidae; genus Heliconius; species Heliconius congener. The sequence continues at coordinate 3,530 of DWAO01002355.1, read as the reverse complement.
ATAAAGAAGCTTTAACATAAATGTCAAACACGTCACATTAAGGACTCAAAATTGGATATATCAACACTACACGCTTCCACTGAAATATAATATACCTATTACAAATGCTCTCATTTATGTAAATAGCTTTATAAAATACAGTTCATTCACAATTTATTTACATGGCTCGGTCTAAGAAGTCTTAATCTTAAATTAGCTACAATGTTTAAATTATGCGGGTTTGCCCATCGTGGTGAATATTCATACGTGTGTATTAAGATATTGATCTGGAACCGACTGAGACACTTTTCACGTATCGGTGTTTTTTGATAACCCTCGAATCGCTTTTTACTCAACCTAATTGCGATTTATGTATTCACATTCTTTTGGTGGTTTGGTTTTGATGTTTGTGTGCATAATATATTTTTTAGTTTACATTATATCCTAAATAGAGAGATTAAAAATGATTTGTCTTATTAATATGAGCATATATATATATATATATATATATATATATATATATATATATAATACTTAAGTTACAGAACTTAAATTATTTACTCCATGCTTAGGCAAGATTTACTCGATTTCTTTCGGTGTCTTTTGGTGGGTATCGTCGTAATTAGCGGCGATTAGTCGCGGTACAGTTCGGACGCGCACGGCCGCGCTTCCCATAGCGTATAGACACCTGCCGTTCAATAGTATATTGTAATACACAAGTACAGTTAATAAAGTAATTGTAAATTTCTTTTTTTTTTTTCTATTTATATCAGTGCACAAATATTTTTTTCTTCAAACTATTTGTATATCTATAATGTAAAAATATTTATTACATTATATTATAATTTACTTTAAAAAGTATTTGTAGCACCTAGCAGTGCATAAATATTTAAATTACGTGAACGCAACATTATCCGTACGGCCGAAAAGGTTCCGTGCGTAAACGCCGCTAATTCAGAGTTCGGTACATAGCCGGCGTCTCGAATCATGACTCATCAACCTTGTCAACATGTCAATGCCTCGTTTAAATAAATATGCAACTATTTCAAACTATGTTTATTTATAGAATCAATGTGTGAAGTAGGTGAGAATTTCAATAGAAATCTCTCCTTTATTATACAGTGGAATATCTCGAAACTACTCAAGGACTGTCTTCATAGTGACCGCATTCAGCGCGTCCTCTATAATGGATAACATTTCGATAAGTAATCGCATGAAGTTAGAAGAAAATCGAACATGCCACTACACTGAACGACTAATATTCCTACAGTAACATTCTTATGCAAATGGGCAAGATTGGATCCGAACAAAAAGAACGATTAATCGAAGTCAAAAGTAAATCGAGCGTGCGGGGCGGGACTCTCGGTTCGCGCGTTGCCTCTTTAATTGCTCTTTGATAACAGGTAATTGTTGTATAAATGCGTCCATTAGAGTTTCTTTCATTTATTTCGGTTGGCGTGTTTGAATGCGGACCGCGTTCAAAATTAAAGCGATATTTGTGCGCCGGCCATCCATCTCATTGCTTCGGTAGGCAAATGAATAAGATGCTATTTCAATACATTTTTCCGCCGGCTTCTTCGCGTCGGTCCACTTGTTATGCGAGCGTGGGCTTAAATTTAATCTTAAACGAACGTCGTCGTATCATTGTTTGATGGGTTTACGATATGATGACTCCTATGCCGTGAGCATATTGATGTGGTGAACCCTATGTCTATGTTATGTTTTGTATTTTCATAATATGTTTGCGTAATAGATAAGCTCATACATTTATTTTATTTAAATGTAAGAACATTTGAAAATAAACCAAAAATATTGAAATATATCAATAAAAAGAGTAATTTATCAATAAAAACGATTTTTGTTTTGAGGCCGGTCGTTTTTTGTTTTTAAGCCAGTCGTTGCTCAGACACAAGAATGCGACTGTTGACGCGAATGGTTGTGGGTTGGAGTTCCACTATGAAAAAAAATTCATTTTCACGCTCTGGTAACGAGGGAAGGATTCCGGAACGGGGAACGGAAGTATCGTAATGGAAACGGAGTGTCTTAACACTAGGTCTCCAGGTTCCCCCTGGCAAAATATAAAGCAAAAAATACTTTTAAAGCATCCGTTTGCAATTTGTGTTTAATAAAGATATTTTATATTAATGATTCTCCGATTAAGAACTAAAATTGAATTTCATTATTTTTGATGATCATTTTTTGTACTTTATTCGAACTGTGGGCGTTTTTAATTGCTGTAGTGATTATTGATTTATGATTTTCTTAATTAAAGTACTTCAAATAAATTTCACGATTTTAATATCCATACGCAACGATTATAAAACAATAACTATTTCTTATTTTAATATTAAAGAATGATTTTAAATGTTCCAATGGGGTCGTAGTCTTGTTGTCTTATTATATAAATAATGGCTGCTATCTTAAAACCTGTTTACCTAGCAGTAATCAGTCGAGCGTATCTTTATTCGCACAGGCAGGGTCTATGCAGTAGACAGTAGGAGAGGCAGTAGTCACCCGCTAACAAGCTATGCTAAGCTGCTCAGACGGATCAAATGGAATTGATATTTGATTGGCTGTGCACTAAGCGTAAAGTTATTGGTAAAGTAGCTATCAAATATTGAATTTAATCTTTTATAATTATTTAACCTTTCATTAATGTATGCTTTTAACCGACTCTTTTTTAGGTATAGCTCGTTTTTTGTTGGCAATATTTTTGCATACTGACAGCTGATATTGACATGTGATAGTGATATTCGAGTATGGCACACTGTCCGTGTATTGGATTTACGATCTAACTTCTTTATGCGCAACACCTGTCGGGTTTTTATGACAAATCTGCTTTGAGAAGCATCGGGTGCACGGCGCATGCGCATGCCACCATACGCGATATAGATAACGAGACTAATAGCTACTTGTAGAGCGCACATGCTCACACTTTTTGCGGTATAACTTGAGAGTCGAGGACGCATCGTGCCTGCCTTATGTCGAACATGAGGTACGTATATCTATCCAGCCGCAGCGCCGAGGTTACCTCGTTACCCGTCCTTACCAAGTTTTGAACTCGATAGAGCTTCGCGGAACAGGTATACTGAAACTTCAGTATCACATATGCAAATGTCAGTTCTCGACACTAATTGTGCGAGTGGCATTGGGGAAATTCATGCATTTACATTAAATTTCATCGAAATTGGATCCGGGCGGAATAGTTTATGTGGAGGCGTTCTGTGTCACGTGCGCACCAGATATTTACGATTTTCAATCACGTTTGTAATGGATAGTGAGTCGGCGTGTGTACATATGTGCCGTTAAACGTTAAATATTACGTAATGAAAACGTTTACGGTTTAGGATTTAGGTCGAATATATGTCAGCAATATGGTGAAATATAGCTCTATGTGAATGTTACATAGTTTAGAGATGTTTTACTATTTTTATTTGTTACAATTGTTTGTTTTAATATAATCCTACTAATATTATAAATGCGAAAGTTTGTGAGCATGTATGGATGTTTGTTACTCTTTCACGCAAATACTACTGAACCGATTACGATGA
>DWAO01002354.1:0-16191 GCA_018230605.1 Heliconius congener | reverse complement strand
TTCCCTCTGCCTACCCTGCTGTGTGCGGGATACAGCGTGAAGCTGATTTAATTTACAAAAGTGACAAAATGCAGAGTTGGGTTTCGCAATTCAACACATTAAATAATAAAATCTTACCCACTTTGCTAAGATCGTAGCATCAACATTGCAATTTTAATATTCCACAGATTAAACATAAAATAATTTGTGTACGAAAAACCTACTTTTTTTATACAAAAACCAGTTTATTAAGCAAAACTAAAATGTATGTTTGTGGTTAAAGTCATGATTGTATGAATTATTAGAACTTTAACAAATGAACATGATGTAGCTGCCCTACTTTCATTATTTTATCTTTCTATTATATAAAAAGCTTCGTATTAATATTTTTTTATAATTTATATAGCCGTCGTGGCGCAGTGGCACAGCGTCTGTCTGTAAAGGCGATGGTTGCATGTTTAAAACCCAATCGGGGAAAAATGAGTTATTTTCATTACTTCGTTCTGTTAACCAGACTAAGCCTTACGTATGTTATACGTTAACGTACTTTGAGCTCCGCCAATCAACATAATTATGCATAAATTTAAAATGAGATTGATTAAAGGACATTGTAAATGATTAATAGCAATTGTCCCTAGGAATTAAAAATGTTCATTTCATCGAATAGGAATCGAACTTCATTTTTAGCTTCAAGAACAATACAGCTCGGTACGCTTATACGGTGTCAAATTAAATCGAATTAAACTTGTATAATAGGAACCATCCTTTTTGTGGTGGTAATATTTTTTTAGCCAGTAGTTAAATACTAACTCAGCCTGTGTCATTGTATTTGGAGACTATTTTTCAGAAGATTACTCGGTGTTATCAATCAGGTATAAATCAATTAATGTGAGATATCAAAGTCTACAGTTTGTTGGAACACCGAAAAAAATTAAATTTCAATGTCCATGTATTCAAAGGATATTCGATACGAGGGCTTATGCACCATTTTTACCACATTTTCTATGAAATTCGCTGCGCAATCAAAAGCTAAAAAATATATTTGTAATTCATTCTTTACAAAATTTGGGCATACTTAAGTTTAAAAAAGTTTTAAGTTGTCAACTTTAAAAGCTTTCCTTTAATCAGGAAATTTAAACGGAACCTTCGGAGTCGTTTGATTCCGACTCGCACTTAACCGGCTTTTTATATCGTAAAATCACCTCAATATACTTGCATATAGTACAATAGATCACAAAGGCAATCAACCTAAACGTCTGGTTAAAATCTGTTAGTTTTTGTTTTTAATTTGATTGTGTTTCCTCGTAACGGTGGCGGAACCGTTCTTTGTGTTCTTTGTTATTGATTATAAATAGATTTATAGAACTATGTGTGATTTTTCAACGTCGTGACGCAGTGGTAGATGGATTTTAATTAATTAGTTCTTAACTTTAGGGGTGCGGCTATATATATATATATATATATACAATTAGAGCCAGTAAACGTCACGCCAAGGTTTTGAACCCAGAACCGGTCGCGTCTCACTCGAAAAAATTAAATATTTAAAATTCTCGCGCGGCGTTGAGTTCCGCCAACATGCAATGCCTCCATAATTTGACTGAAAGTGGAGAACATAAGTGTCTTAATAGGAACGAAGTGCCTTTGTTCCCATGGATTGCTTTTTTGTTCCCAAATTCCGCCTGCCTACTCTACTATGTACGGGATACAGCGTGAAGCAAAAAAAATGTACGTACCTTGAGGAGAGCCGTACACTCCTCATAAAGATCCAAATTACCTACGAAAACCGCCATATTATTCATTTTATAATCCATACAAACGAAACTAGTCTACCAACGAATATATTGTACAATCTAAAATACACGAACAACACAGGTGGTAAATTTCAGTAATGAAATAACTTCGTATCATTCATTGTTTTTTATTTGGCAGCTATCAATGGTTCCCAATGATTCAACGTTAACAATACCTTTAGTTACCTTTGAACTGACATATCTATGTACGTTATTGATGTTTTAGAAACTAAACCTTTCAACAAAATCACTTACTTTATGCGAATATATCGTTTTCATATGTAAACAGACGGTTTGTTTGTACATACTAAAAACAAATGTATATTCAAATATTATGCATTGAATAATTTGGAATTTGAATATATGTTTAAATATGTGGAATTCGTAAAAGCTTTTTTATTTATCGGTTAGTTTAAAGTGAAAATGAGTGTTTCTTATCTTACGGAGAAAAAAGTGAAGGGATTTGTCACTATGTCACAAAAGCAGCTTCTAGCCAGAGGTAACCTAATGTTAAGTTCGTTCCCTGCTTTGGCCCGATTTCGACATATAATGGCGTGTTGAGTGGCGGATGTTAACGCCACCTAATAACATCAAACGGAAATAATTTAAATATATGGAAGTAATACAAATAATTTGCATTTATCAGAATGTACAAGAAGTTTATAAATTCTAATCTACCAATTTATATACAGGTTGGAAGCGTCTGCGCTCCTTTTACAGAAGTAGCATATAGGGTAAAATATTTCAAACCCTTACCTAAACAAATTAATCAAGATATCTCAACAGCTTAGACGTAGGATTTTTTTTCTTTTCACGATATTTATCCACACTGTATTTCGAGTGACGTAGTTACGAATAGATACCGATAACGTAAACACATACTACTACAAAAATACTACTAAACGTTGCCGATCTGCAACTTTTCATCAACAAACGAGACGAGAGATACTAGAACGAGAAAGAGATATCTCTCGTGCTATTTTACGCAATGAAACATCGCCGCCATTACCTACGACTCGATTTCGTAAATCGTTTTCGAAGGCGTGTGCGGCGTTATCGATTTGATAGGTTTATTTCTGTGTGTGCGTAATTTTCAACAAATGGCGTTTTATTTTACAACGATAACTTTATTAATTATTTAAAAAAAAAACTTTTTCAATTTTGAAAAATATCTTTTGTTTTAATTGTATTAGGTTTTTATAGAGTAGGTAAAACTGTGGTTTCATTTATAGTGGTGATGACAAAACTCTGTATATTGTATGGAAATATTAAATTTGTGTGTTTATTTGCTTAAACATTTGGGGCCGTCTGGAGCTATCATCATTTAATTTCTAAAACGTACTTTGAAAGTGGAATTAGTTGAATAACTTCGAATTTATTGTCGCTTGAGACATATATAGCGACATCGCTCGAGCTCGGACAATGGAAACGAGCGTTAATGCACGCTTACAGGGAACTTACACTTGAATCACAAATCACCTCACCTTCTGACGCGATACATACCATGAAATGCTAAGTAACGGCATACTCATAAATAACGGCAAATGCGGAGTTAAATTCCGCCAAAACAACTTCACTTCAGTAAAAAGAAGTAATAAATAATAATTATCCTACATCCTTGTAATGTAGAACGCATAATATATAGAGATAATATGGTAGAAAATATGAAAAATATTTCAAACTGTCGAATAGCACCGTGCAAGCATTATTGGTTTAGCTCGAGTATGTGATCAATGAAATTACACAATGTATTCAATTTGATGTATCTTACTAACACATATTGAGGTTTCAAGTTGGAGAGTGGAGAGATCGTTTACTTGTTATATAGATTCTGTTATAGAGTTAATTGTATTGGTAGGTACTGTGGAATGGAGACATTTCATTCCACAGTACCTACATTTTTTTTGTCAACTGCTTGGATAAAAGATATTAATGCAAATATTTAATTTGCTCTCACACTCGGAGATGTTTGTTTGATTGTGTATATATTTTTAGTATCACGCTGTATCCCGCACATAGCAGGGTTTTCAGAAGGAACCTGATGTTAAGACGAAGAATTCGGGATGTATTACGTGTTGAGTGGCACAACTCAACGTCACACTATGCCTCGTTACCAGAGCAACGAAATGGAAATATTAAATAAAGTTAACTTCAATGCCCAATAGAGAAGATGAAATATTTGCGGAATAATCTGAATGGATAACGGGAGTGTCATAACAGTAGGCACTCAGGTTCCCCCTGCCCGTCCTGATATATGTGGGATACAGTGTGCAGCTAAAAAAAGAATGCGTAAAAAAAAAAAAAATAATTAAAACAACATTTACAACATACAAATCTTAATACACATTTTCCCTTTACAAAAAAATAAATAAAAAATGAATTGCCAAGTAAATTCACTCTTCACATAATGACACTCACAACCCCTTACATCGCCTCCACTGTTTCATATTAGCTGGTATCAAACACGAACAATTCTGTCATAGACGTGTGCAATCAAAGGCTTATTGTATTTTTTACTTTAAAGCTTTTTGCTTTTGTCTTTTTTAAGGGCCTTTTGTTTGTGCACTTTAAGGTGATGGAGGTAGCTTATTATTTAGATGTTAATATACAGTTTTATGAGCGAAGTGAATTACAAACACAATAAAAAAAATCGACTGCATGAACTAAATTGATATATTCAGTAACACTTGCACCCTCAAGACAAATGCGACGACGTATCATTTATTATAAGGTGTTCCCAAGTTTAACAGTTACAAGGGAACAATGGAACAGATAGCTGTTCCATTGTTCCCTTGTAACTGTAAAAACTGTAAATTTTTTAAGTGTATATATAGATATACACTTAAAAAATTTAGGTAGGTTATGTATAGGTAGGCCAAAAAGGGCTTACTAAATATATTATAGTGAATTGTTTAGAAAATATATATTTTTATATTAATTTCTTAGTTATTTTAATTATAAGTCTTACTTTCATTGCTCTATGGATTTTTATCGTCTGTGGCTATCTCCGTTCTTTATTTTAGTGATTTATTATGCTGTAAAAATTTTCGTGCAAAGTATTATGGGAAGACCTGGATGATATCCCAATAGGGATCTGTTTTAGCTCATGGTGAATGTTCGCCTTCTTCTTTTTATCCTTTGTTAAGTCTTCTGTAGTGTGAAGTTTTGCCGTTAGTACATGAACTGCTTTAAGAAGCAGTTCATGTACTAACGGCAAAACTTCTTTCTCACAGATCCTAAGGGATCTGTGAGAAATCTGTTCTAAAATGGATGGATAGCCTTATTGTCTTATCTACGCATACAGTAACGCAGAAGTTGCGAGCTGATAAAAAAAATATAGAGCATTCTTTAAGTCTGTTAACAAAAGTTTTGGCTGAGAGCGGAAATTTGTAATAATCTCCCTACTGAGATGTTAGCAACATAAATAAATTGTGACAAGCCTATAAGAATTTCGACGTAGCTTGATAAGAACTTATGGCTTAGTTGGTCAGAGCGCTTGGACGGTTTTACAAAGAGGCGCGAGTTCAAATCCCTCTACATTCATTTTTTTATGTTTTCTGACAAGCAGTATGTGCAGTAGTCAATAATATTGAAGCCATCGTGACATGGTGGAACGGCGTGTGACTACAAACATGGTCGTGGGTTCAATTCGTACTCGATGGAATTAGTTGTCCATTTCTCCGCTTTAACAATACAAAAAGCGGTGACTTAACACAAACATCTTGAATTCGTTCGGAGAATAGAGTGCATTGACGCAATACGTCTCTATCTCTCTGTCTACGCTACAATATGCAGGTCAAAAAAAAGCTATCATTTCTTTATGAAACAACCGAAATAATTTAAAAGGATTCAACGTTAATAATATATTGCGCACTCCAGAAAAACTTAAATTGAAACGATAATTAAAGGAAAAAATAAACATAAAACGAAAATTTGTTAAAGCTTAATACAAAAGTTCTTCAACGTATATTTAACAATAGGCCTAATTGAGATGATTTTATAGTACTATTTATGAGACTTCCAACTTACCGGATGCTGAATGGATTCAATTGAAGTTTAGTATCATACATTTTTTAAATTTCCCATCAAGAAGTTGCTATATTCTCCGAAGTCATCTGCCTGGCTTCTCTAAGTACTACATATGTATAACCATATATACCATATTATACAGCATGTTCCTTTACATTATACCATTGGAACCAGATATTACTTTTATTACAATAATAGTTTTTATTTTATTATATTATTTTATGACTCAATTTACGACTACACTTACTACCTCAACTTACGATCATATTGACATCTCCGTAACAAAGTTATAAAGCGTAAACAGCAAAAATGTTATAAATGTTTTATTTGTCCTTATTTTAAAACTATTTATAAAAAATACAATTTTGCTTATATATTTACTAATAAATTTTCCATATACCTACTTTACTTATTGAGTGTATTAGAAGTAAAGTAGTATTTAAAAAAATATTGTTCGGAGATATCAATAAAAACAAAATAATTATTAATATTATTGATGTTTATGTATATATTTTATTTAAAAACATTAAAATCCCAATAAATAAATCATAAAGTATACAACCCATTCATTATAAACCCAGCAATGAACCAAACCATACCTGCCTTATTGCTTCCCCCAAATTCTAATACAAAATTTTCTTTGCAGGAAAGAAACTACGCAAAATCCACGCTTAAACTAAAAAAAGGATACTAAAATAAAAAAATATATATATTAAAAAATGCTTAAAAATCAGAAGCGCAGAAAATAAATACAAGTGAAAAAGTGTATGTATTTACCGTAAAAAGCGTAAAATGAATCGTAACAAGTGTATAAGTGTTTGATATACAAGTGTAATGGAATAAGCTGTGATGGGGTGTGGCCAGAGCAAAATAAATCTTTACCCGCGGCGAAATAAAAACGGTGGGAAGGGGAACAGTGCCAAAAAGTCAGGTGAGCTTCAATTGATAGGACGATGAACATATTTTACTGCGGGTTGGCCAATTTATCTTACTTACTTTTCTGATACTTTCTGATGTGATATCTTTATTAATGCTATATTATAACAGTTTTATCTACTTATTTTTTTGTACTTTAGGCACTATTTGCTTCGAAAACTTTTTGAAACTATTATATGCTAAGCATTTTTTGTACTGGCAATAATTTTATAATATTTTTTTTTATATTTTATATATTTTTCTTTTTTTATCTTACCATATATTATTATATATTATGAATAAGCTAACATTTTTTAATTTTATTATTCAAGGAATTCAAATTTTTATTAAATATTAAGTTACATTAAAAATATTCTGCCCATATTACAGATTTTATTTTAAGTGCTTATAGAGTTATCTGGATAGTGCACAAAATTTTTTTTTTTTTTGGCCTTATCTTGAAAATATTGGGAATCGAACACTCACCCTTAACCATAACCGTTGCGTTTACTTTATATTCCTATGTATAAAAGTATATGGAACTTTTAATTTTTTTATAATTTCAAGAATAATAAAAAATATGTAGCGTAAAATCACTTCACTTTTTAAATCTCCGAATAACCGTATATTAAAGGAAATATTAATATTTACAACATTTATTTTATTTTTTTGACAACGTCTGATGCAACGGTCGTGGATTCGATAAACTCTATATTCCCACTCTGGTAGATTAAGCGCGGCGTTGAGTTCCGCCTCTCAAAACACTATATTTTGAAAATTAGGCTTAGAGCGTCTTAACACTAGGTTTCCTCTTCTACTTTGAATTGCTTTTTAAAGTCATTACATAAAAAATCACGGTATTAGTCCTCCTGTAACAAAAATACAATTTTTAGTATAAAGTTAAAAATCTACTAAACATCTCAAACGAAATTTTATATGAATGTAAAAAAAGAGAAGAAAATGAGGATGCCTATCTATGAGGCAAAGAAAACAGGCCCATCTAAAGTACTGGCTGACGGAAAGTGGAACAGTGGCGGGATAAACGTGTAAAGCTACTTATCAAAAGTTCTTTTTGTATACTTTAGCGTGTCACTGAATTTTAGATGCCTTTTTTTGTTTTATTTTCTTACTTCACGTTTTTTACCGGATTTGGCAGGGTAGGCAGAGGGAACTTAGTGTTAAGACACTCCGATCCCCAAACACATTTTATTTTTTGAGACGTTGCGTCATGACTGGAGGATACCAAAAAAGTTTTTTACCACAGTGAGGATATGAAATTATCTATATTTAAATATACTCTTACAAGTATTTTTGAATAAAGAATATTTTGAATTTGAATTAGATATTTCTTTTCTTCGAATGGAAATCGAACCCACTACCGCTTACAGGCGTACAACACGCCTGTACCCCTGCGCGCCTGCGCCACGGCTGGTCTAAATATATTTAACAATAACATATCGTCGTGGAAAAATATATTAGTTTCCACGGTACATGGCTTAACCTCCAAATATTTCGATTTCATTTCTATAATCAGAAGAATTGAAGAGCGGCGTTGGGTTCCACCGCCTACCACATAAGGCTAGTAAAATCGACGAAAAGTGTCTCTACAATGGCATAAATTCTTACTTAGAAACATTGTTAATGCGGCGAACCGTTTTTATAAATATTAATAATAAGCTAGTACAAAGCATTTCAGAATTTCAAAAGTGATAATGGCTGAAAAGGACCACTAAAATACACTTTAAGCACTGTTATTATTATATGGTCGTAAAAATAATAGCGTGTGGTTAAAGAAGTACTTGCCAACGACCGAGCCTTAAATGATAATAACAACTTACTACATTATAGATGTCAAGTTTCATAGGAAAAAGTTACGAAAACGAAGCAAAAAACGAGATGTGGACCAATTTTTCATTTTACCGTCGAAAACGGTATTTTACACTCGAGAATCTTGCTTATTTCTATATTTTAAAAACTTCGAGTTAATTTTCGCTTTCTTTTATTAATCATTATTATATTATACGAAACTTACGTTTCACACACAGAAATTTATTTGCTTTGACACACAGAATAGACTCAAGAAATAATGAATTCTTATCTTGCTTATCCTTTCAGGAACATCTCAGGAACTACTAATTCGATTTTTTTTATATATATATTATTTATCTTCGCGCTGTATCCCACACATAGAAGGGTAGGCAGAGGGAACCGACGTACCTAATATGTATTAACACTCCGTTCCCATTAAGACACTTACGGTCGGAATTCTGTTCCCTTTTCCTCGTTATCAGACGACAAAATGAAAATATATTTCAATTCCTGAAGTGGAAATTGAACCCGTAAGAACCCATAACCTATTGCGTTTACAGTATCACGCTCGTGCCTCTACGCAATGACTTACCTCAAATTATATTTATGTTTTTATATCTTTTATTAAAAAAATACACACTTTTATATTTGTTAATGTTAAAATGATGCTATCTTATACATACTGCTTCTATTTTTATTTGTTAGTTGGGATACAGTGTTGAATGTCCTAACGCTAGGTTATGTTTGCCTAACCTGCCTGTATCATATAAAATAAGAAGATATAAAAACATTTTAATTTTAATATTTATGAACCATCATCCGTCATGGCAAAACGGAATAGCGTATAACTGTTAGCGCGACCGTTGTTGGTTCGACTCCCTCTTGAGAAAATGAATTATTTTCATTTCGTTGCGCACATTAACCGCCATTCAACACACAATGTATTTAAAATTAAGACTAAAGACTAAAGAAATTGGAAAAAGCAACAATAAAAAAAATTTTATAACATAATAAATTTAAACAATTTTACATACAATTTTTTTTTATCCCCACTAAAGTGGCCTTCACTTTCGCTATCATCTGAACTTTACTAAATTAATATTTATAAAGGATAATGTACTTAGAATTCCCTCTGCTTAAATCCATCTCTATAATATTAATTTACCTTTGAGTTTATTACCTTTTTAGAAATGGCTTTAATTGTTTCAGTTATTTTGTTTATATATTAAATTAAATTTATCTAATAATTTTAAGGCCTTCGTTGCACAGTAGTATTGGAGTATGACGACAGTTGTGGATTCGATTCTCTCAACTATCACACACTCTCGCATAATCCCACTCTACTTAGAATGTATTATTATTTATTCATATGTTTAGTTCTTGGCTCTAGTACCTACGTAAAAGCGCGTTCGGTTCCACCACTCAACACGCAATGCCTCGAAAATCCGACGGAAAGTGGGAAACGGAGTGACTTAACTTAATTAATTCATGTTTAGTCTCCAACACTGAAACCTTGATTCGTTTCGAATATCACTACCAGATCTAAGTAATTTAATAAAACGTGATAAAGCCACCTAAGATCCTTGTTTTATCTTGGAGTGGGCAGTAGGAACAGCTAAAGAATTAAAGGGAATATAGGGGTTCAGTGAATCCATGGTGGGATGGGATGATTAGCAGTTTCTTTTTTCTGATTTTTTGAAAGCTCAATTTTATAATATGACATTTTCTCAAAAATAGTGACATTTTTATCTGTATCTTTCTACATAATTTTTATAATCTGTTATAAATAATTCCAGAGTTACAAGATTGAAGGCGTTGTGGGATTCGCCTGAATTTATATACTACAGATATACACAAATAATATAGATATACTTGTTTCTCTGAAAACTGAATTCTCAATAGAATTTGATTGCTGAAATTCAAAACCAAAACAGTTTACAGTGATCCCCTGATCTAGAATCTAGATAGACTCTGATAGAGTCTTAACACTAGGTTCTCTGCTCTGTGGGACAATGCGTAACAATTTTAAGATATATTAGTATATATTTAAAGAAAATACTTTTAATATTTTCACACTCAACACACAATGCATTAAGAATTCTGAAATTGGGAAACGCAAGTGCCTTAATGGGGAACAGAATTCATTAACACTAGGTTCCCAAGTTCCCAGTGCGCCCACCATGTACAGGATATAGCGTAAAGCTAAAAAAGTACACTTTTTTCTCCAGGAACATTAATTCACAAGTCTAATAAAATCGAACTTATGACATCATCGTTCAAAGTCACAACGTGAGTACTGAAATCATCGAGATAAAAGAAAAACGGTAATTATATAATTAAAGGCAAAAAAAAAAAAAAAAAATTCCACTCAAATTTTCCTTGAAATTAAATTTTCATTTCCAATATCACGTCCACACCAAACACTTTAATTATCTCATCATCGAAATACAAAACAATATTTTATTTTAATTAAACGCATATTTCTGATTAAGGTAAATTAAATAATTTTCATCATAACTTTACACGGCGGAACTGTCTTTTTATTTAGAAATGCTCCATTTAAAATAACCATTAGTCATTAGTTCTTAACAGGAAATTCTAAGGATGTAGGGTCCAACACAATTTAGTTTTCAATTGTATTCACTGTAATCCTCATCTTGCAGAGAATTTAGAGCCTAGGACCCTTAAAACACTTCGTTTTCCACGCTAAAAAAATGACATTTAGAGCAAGCCTTACAGTCTAAAACTGACCATCATCCAGTAGATTATGGTCAGTTCAGATCAGGACGAAGATGGCCAGTCTTAAGCTCTAATGAAGTCCGGAACATTCGTTTCTAACCAAGATCGGGATTTTGGATTAAGATTTTCGACGGCGTTGAGTCTTGCTACACAAACAATTGACCAAGTGTATGAAGAATTTAAAAAAAATGATTTTACTCCATACCTACTTTATGCAATGCAATCACATCAATTAATTTTTCTTTATCACTCCTATTCGTTTTATTATGACAACATATTTAACAATATACTGGCGCGAAACTAAAAAAAACAATAAACAATCGTATAAAAGTAACAGATTCCAAATTCAAAAATAATATGTTGTTTATTTTTAATTGTAACTATATATATGGCCAGGCTAAGTTGACATAATATGTCAACCGTATTTACATACAGGTTTCTATTTGGATAAGCTGCTTCGGTTGCGTTGAGACTACGAAACGTAGTTTTATATTTACATGAAGATATAGAATATTTGCAGAACGAATCCTTTTGCTTAAACTTTGAGGAAATTAGAGGCTTAATATTGAAATGACGGTTTCCACAAGCATTTATTTAGTTTTAGTGTTGGTGGATATGAAATTTTGGAAGCTCAATTTGACCCACTTCGAACTTTCTATTATTCGATTTGGTATTACGACTTAAGTTTTGATTACTATTATAACAACAATATTGATTATATGTTATTTAAATCACACATAATCAATATTGTTGTTAATCCAAAATGGCCGCCTAAACGGACATGGTGGAAAACAGAAACAATATTTTAAGTTCATTCTTTGTATATTAAAATACTTTCGCTATTATCATTCATTATTAGATTATTTATTAATATGTTTCCCAAATTTAGCAGTTGTAATATTAATAATAAATTAAAACGTAAAAAGGAAAAGCATATCTTTACATTAACCATATAGATGATACCTTCCGTTCCCAAAGATGCAGGAGATAAAATAAACACAAATGAAATATCATAAACTAATGACAAAACTATCTAAAATTTAAATAATTAAAGTATAAAAAGTAAAAATCTAGTGTTTCACAACCCTTAGCATATATTTTAATTTAGATAAGTACCACTTTATATAACAACGGCACATTCTGCCTTTATTTGTATACAAATTCTATTTTATATTAGTACTAAATAACTGGCTCATTTATAATTAGAACTCCAGAAATATGTTTGTGAAATTATGTTTTATATTGTACGGTATTATTAGGAAGCCCGCAGTAACACAGTGAGACAACGACTAGCTATAAACGTTTTGACTGTGGGTTCGATCTCCCCTCAGGGGAATCATTATATTTTCTTTATTTTTGTTTCCCCGCTCTCGTAGACAAAGCGTAGCGTTAAGTTCCTCTCCTTAACTTACAATGACTGGATGAAAATTCGGAAGTGCAGAAAATGGGAAACGCAGTGTCTCATTTCTACGCCCCCTTTGTTTTCTCTGTTTTGCATGAAAATCGCTTTTTGTTATTAGACAGACAAGCAAATCTTTTTGTGTAGGATGTCGATATTGACCGATTTTAATGACTTAGATGTAAAGTGTAATTGAGGCCAATAGTGGCGCAGAGGCACAAGTGTGTGACTGTACGCGCGAAAGGTTATGCGTTCGATTCCTACTCGAGGAAATGAAATATTTAACATTTTCACTTGAACCCACAACCATTGTGCATACCCTAACCATTTGAGCCACGATACCCTCTTTTTGTAATTTAATTACAGACATGAATATTTGTTATGTTAATTTAACATTCTAAAACACGTGTTAAGAAATCTAAGCACAAAAATTTTTATGTGTGAACATTGTATCATAGTTGGACGTCCCCTCGTATTATATCTATTGAACACCTGGTCTTTTTGTATGGCGACATACAAATACAGCACGGATATGTCACAAATGGCGGGGCTGGTCATGTTTATATTGAAATTGATTTATTATTATACTAACAGCTTACATTGTAAACAAAATACATTAGCTTAACGCTGCATCCCGCATATAGAAGGGTGGCTGAGGGAACCTAGTATTAAGATACTCTGCTCCCCATTTTCTGGTGCATTTTCGAGTCACTGAGTGACGACACTCTACGCCGCGCTTTTGCCTTAATACCAGAGTGAAGTGATAAAATATAAATAAGTAAAAATATTTCCCCGAGTGGGTATCGGACCGTCGTATTGCAGTTATACCCTTGTACCACTGTACCACGACGGCCTCTCTAAAGACACAGACCACCCGCCTCGACTGTAATGCGATGGTCGTGATTCCCACTTTGGTGAAAGAACTGGTTTCATTTAATTCTCTGGTAATAAGACAATGCACGGCGTGAGCTCCGTCATTCAACAATTAAGGGAACCCGGGGATGGGAAGGGACCTAATAGGACACTCTGATCCCATTAGGATATTTCCGTATCCCACTTTCCACCGAGTTCTGGAAACATAGCTTGTTGAGGATCTCAATGCCGCGAGTAAATTAAAATAATAAATATTTGATTGGAGTAGAATCGAGCCCACAACCAGTCACGATTCCAGTCTGGCTGGCGAAAGATGATTTTCACAAAAAATAACACACAACGTTTATCTCTTTAATAATAAAACCAACAATACAATATCTTTCGATAACTGTATTCACATTTTCGCTTTCTGCGTCCACAAAAATGGGTCTATTTAATATTGAGTTAGCCATTTTTCCTTATAAGGAAGTTATTACGGAAAACAGGCGAAAATGTGGTATTTCGAAAATATTTTCTCATTTGTTAGTGGTAAATTATTTAATATAGTATGTGTGAGTAACAGTTAAACGTTATTTATAGAGGGTGATTTATTTATTTTACTTTTACTCTATATTTTTCAGCCAGAGGCCAGCGGTCAGTTGTGGTGCAGAGGCACAAGCGTATGACTGTAAACGCGAAGGGCTATGGATTCGACTTCCATTCGGAGAAATGGATTATTATTTATCAATATTTTCATTTGTTCGCTCTGGTAACAAGATAAAGCGCGGCGTTAAGTTCCGCCACTTATCACGCAATGCCACAAAAATTTGGCGTAAAGTAGGAACCGGAGTGTAACTAGGTTCCGTCTGCCTATCCTGCTTACTGTGGGATAACGTGAAGTTTAAAAAAGCAGATGTAGTTAATTGGTTTGGTTAATTAGAGTGCGGCATTAAGCTTCGTCACCCAACAAACGATGGTTCTGAAATAGATAAATAGATAAAGAGGAAAAGATTTTTTTTAAATAAATAGGAAAACGAAATATTGTTCCCGTTCCCTATTTATAGAATTGATTTTTTATAGAATTGATGATAAGTATGTGCTGGTGATTGGTGCTGCTGTACAACGCTTAGTTTTAGGCACGACGGTTGTGGCTTCGTTTCCCACTGGAAGGAAAGCATCATTTTAATTTCTTCGTTTTGATAACAAGACAAACCGGGGTATTTATTCTTGAAATTTAACACGCATTTTCTTGTGAAAATTGGGCTGAAAATTGGAAACAGATTGTCCTGACACTAGTCTCATAGGTTCCCACTATCTATATATATAGATATAGTGTGTAGCTAGTTTCCAAAAAATAAGCTTAAAAAAACAACAATAATACAAGTTTTTCGTGTGAATATTTGAACCGACTACTTTAGAAAGCTTTTTGGTATTTTCTACTGTTGTAACTGTACCGCAACTATCACGTTAATATTCATTAGATATTAACGTGATATAGCGATGTGGATCAAAATGCGAACGTTGTATTTGTATTTTGTAGGGTAAATGAAAACAATACAGCGAAGTGTGATAATCTAAAAAAAATATTTAGTCCACTATGTATTGTTCAGTTTGTTTTATTTTTAGTTAGTTCGTATTGTAGTCTTTCGTATTCACTTATTTGCTTTTTGTATTTTTATACATTTAATAAAGACAAAATGCGGCGTTGAGACATCTCTTGTTGACTGGTGTAACTCAACGTCGCAATGTTTAGCATTCGAACTGAAAGCAGAGACGGAGTTTCTTCATATTAGATTCTCTCTCTATTTCTAAGTTCTTTTAGAACTTTTTATAGAAGTACCTAAGACATCATTTTGGTTTATTCAATATTTTTATTATTCAATTTTTGTTTATTCATTTTTTTATGAAATGATTATGAAAATGATGTATTTACTCGTACATTCACTTTGAATCCAATGCCACATTGTTATCTTTCTAAGCTGATAAAAAGAATTCCTTCGTTGTAAATGCTGTTTTTACAATTTTTACACTCTTATAATAATCTTATAATACTACTCCAGAAAGAAATAAAAAAAACTCTTTTAGAAAACATATAAAAATGTAAAAATAGCGGGATTTAAAGCCACGCCTCTTGGTATCCAAAAGACCTGAGTTTGAATCCCGCTTCGATGAAATTTTCACGAATTTTCTTAAGAATCTGGGCACCCTGTATACAAACATTCTATTTACAGATTAATTACTCACACAGACAGTAACTTACGCATTCATTCAAAGTAAAAATCATTAAAGTAAAACTAGCGTCGAAATGAGAAAACTATAAAATATTTTGCGCCTGCGCATCGTACTGGGCCAGATGTAAAAAGGCGTTTTATAAACAGTGTTCGTATAGGACTATAAATTCTATTTATGATTTATAATATGTTTTGATTGTGGTTTAGTCTGGTAGTGTATTTCAAATATAATCTAATGATTAGTTAACTTTACGTTGTATCGGATAGGAAGAGCGAACCAAGTGATAAAACACTCCGTTACCCATTTTCCGCCTAATATCCGAGATATTTAGTATGGAGTGACGGAACCCAACGCCGTTATGTGTCTTGTGGCCATCTCGCAGAAAGAAAATATTATTTTTTTTTTATGGAAAAGACACGGCAAACGAGCGTGCGGGTCACCTGATGG
>DWAO01002353.1:0-16191 GCA_018230605.1 Heliconius congener | reverse complement strand
CACATCCACACATCCATACATCCATACATCCATACATACATACATACATACATACGTTACACTTACACTTACACTTACACTCACACTCACACTCACACTCACACTTACACGTACACGTACACTTACACTTACACTTACACGTACACTTACACTTACACTTACACTTACACTTACACTTACAATGTACAAATAATTGAAAAGATAAGCTTGTCCGCTTTTTTACATTTTAATAACACTACATTGAAGTACTTTATTAAAATTTTGAACGCCACTCTACAGTAATGTCTTATGTTATTCTATCTACACCACAGAGTCAAAATGATAATGAAAACAATATTTCTAGTCAGCCAAAAGATAAATTATGCAGAATTTGTAAATATTCGTGAACGCAACCTCTGAAATGATTTCCGTAATTGATTCATAAGTACGGCCCCTTTATATTTCTAGCAATGTTAATAAATTAGCATCTTTATATTGAATAATAATAGATTTATTATCAAATTTTATGAATGCTAAATCAGACACTGTGGAAGAGCATTTTCGATTTTTAACAGTACAGCGACTGTAAATGTGACAGTTGTGGTTCAATGTGCTCACGGAGGAAGGAAATATATGCTTTTCCTCGGTTCGGTAAAAAGATAAAACGCAGCGTTGTGATCCACCGCTAAACTCTCAATATTTGGAAATTGGACGAAAAGTGGATAAAGGAGTGTCTTAACAGTAGGTCCTCTCTGCCTGCCCTCCTACACGTGAGATATAGCATGGAGCTAAAAAAAGTTATTACTGTAATTACTTTAATACAAATATGGCATTAAAAAATGGCATGTACCTACTAATTACTAAAATTGTTATTTAAATATTTTAAATTCTTAATAAATGAGTAGTAAGTAAGATATAGAATAATTATAGTAATAGCGACTATGGGCATCTCTGTTTCTCATGGACGTAAATACATTAAAAAAGAAACAAGTTAACAAAGAAATGGCATTGAAAATTATTTACAAAATTTAATTTGAGTATCCTGCGATGCTTAAAAGAATGCAAATATGTCACTGTTGCACCAAATGTATTAATACCGGTATATCATTTGTGCTGACAAAAATTAATTTTCATTCTATCGTCAGTTTTATTCTAATAATTAAAAAGAAATCAGTAATATAATCTAAAAATATATATATTCTTGACTTAACTTTTTCTTCCTTAATATGTCAATATAATTCTTACATTTAAGAGACTTAAAATACCCAATACCTATAATAAAAAAAAATGAATTTGTACGATGAAATTCAGTTTTTTTTATACATTTAACAAGCATTTTCTGCTCTCCATTATTTATTTATAAATAGTATTTATAGTAGTAATATATTAGTAAATCTTTTTTGTAGGTTGAATATCCAAAAACATCGTGATGCGCAGACGCGACGCCAAAGGCGAGGCTGTACCCGTCAATTCTTGACACTTTATAATATTAAGCGGGGACACTTAATTATCGCTAAACTTTCGTAATTCATAACTTCGAGAAGTTTGGAAGAAGGTCTTTCATCATTATTTGGCTCTGGAAGATTATTACGTAGTTGGTACATTATTTTAGTTGAATAGATATTCATGAACTTGAAAGCTCTTTGATGTGCTTTTGACTTAATTTCATTAAATACAGGAATTAAAGTTGTTATTTAAATCATTTTTCGATTGTAAGTAAAGATAAGGTTTCAATTTTTCAAGAGATTTTTGTATAGTGGTTTTCTATTCCTTTTGTGAGCTGAGCTAAGCTTTTCGTATCGAGGGCTTATTTTATGATATTAATAAAATTATAAGATAATAGAAAAACCACAAAAAGGTTAATTATATTTTTTAGTAATCTTGAGAAGCCATATCATCTAGGATCAAAATTAAATTAAAAGAAATTTCCAATAATAAATTGCAATTCTAAAAGATGTACGTATCGCAAGACCTCAGTAGTAGACTTTAACCGCAGGTATAGAGAGAGGGCTATTTCAAAACTAAACATGACTAGGTATAACATTTTTTTCGATAAATAGACTATGCGTCACAAGAACTTGATTGTTTCATGATCACAATTGAATAATATTCATTGAAATGTTTTTTTTTTGCCTTGAAAATAAACTTTTTTTTTATTTTTACAACCAATAATGTCTGAGTTCAAGCAAAATAAATGTTCAGCTTAATAATATTAGTGTATACTTTATCAGTGACAAATCACTCAATTCAATCCTTGTCTATCTTCCATTAAGGAAATTGCAACAACTAACCAATACAGTCTATCTACACTATTAACTAAGTACTTTAGTACTTACGTACAGTTACAATCAAGATTCAATGCACAATAGTATTGTTTCCAACCAAAAGCCCGAACTTCGCTATAATACCACCTCCATGTACCAAAACCTTGTACATTTACTTCAACCGTAAGTAGAAGTAGTAAAGTAGAAAGGGGCCGAGACCGAATCGATTCGCTTTGTCTACAAATGGCATTTTGAGGGTAGCTGATATTTGGCGTATTTTTGATGGAATATGCTTGTAGGTTCAATCTTATTCATTCTCTCCTTCATTTTCACTAAAACAAAAATTAAACAAAACTCGACTCAGTTTGTTCACAACACGTTCAGCAAATTAGTGATGAAATAATGGCAAAAAAGATTTATGAAAAAACGAGTGGTAAGACAAGCAGGGTGAACTTTGAAAATACAAGTTTGATGATACTGAAAAAAGGTTACGTAAAAAGCATAAGGACCACTCGAGGGCGTATGTGAGGAGGTTGAGGACAGTGGACGAGGCGAAAGAGGCATTGCAGAGACCGCAGTATATGGCGTTCCGTCCTCTCTGGCTACCCTGCCAGGGAATACAGCTTGATGCTATGTATGTATTCCATTAAAAATAATTTAAATATTAACACATGAAGCAAAAACTTTTGTTGTATGGTCACTTATTATATGGCCGAATTGGTTCTCTAGTTCAACATAAAATAAATTTAGATAGTATAATATCAAATGAAAAATTCAAAAGAAAAACATTTTAAATATCATTACACGTAGCATGAATTTTCAAGCTCTTCACAACTTGAGCTCGTCTTATTTTTATCTTTCACAGCATCTTCAGCAAATGCGCTTATTTACATAATAGTGTTATTTACAGACAGACAGTAAAGTTGCGAAAATACTTTTAATTAAAGCGTCTCGAAATAAAATTTGAGTGTCATTTAAATTTAAGTAACTTAAACGGGAAGTTGTATTTGTCAAGATATAAATAAAAAATAATTGGTCAAATTTTTTTACATAGCATTTGCGGATTATTGGTTTGTAAACGTTAGTTGTGGTGGTTCTATATATATAAAAAAACTTCATACAAAAATTAAACGAAGTATTTTTTATTTATATTTTGACTAATACAATACAAGAAAATTAATACTAATACATATAATACTAGAAATAAAATATTTTTTTTTAATGTCTTTTCGTTGCTGAGTTGAATAAATCCGAAATAAATTCAACGTTGGTTGTAAAATAAGAATCCGTTTCAGTGTTCCACAGTAAAATATTCTGACAGAGTAGTATAAGAACAAAATGTATACCCTTAAACTTTAATATGCAGTTGTTTAATTTATTACCAACATAATTCCATCGCACGGCTTCGGATAAATAGGAGCGTCGCTGTGGAGTTTTATTTTTAGAATCAGTACGTATTCATAGTCCGTAGCTTTATTGTGCTATCTCGAGTTACTAGGTTTCGAATTTGATATTAGCCAGACTAAAACTGAATTTGGTTTAGCTTAATTTATTTGACGTTACGCTAAGGTTCTATCCGACATAATATTATTTTATTAATTCTATGTCGAGGTTAAGCGCCTCCAGGATCCTCGAGGATACAGCGTAAACCTGATTAGATTTTTTTATATACATTAAGACCGTCGTGGCACGTTGGCACAGTAACTGTGTGGGTCAATTATTTTTATTTCTTCGTTCTGGTAACGACCAAGCGCGTTGTTGAGTTCCGCCACTCAACACGTAAAGGAGTTCAGCGGAAATTCAGGAACGGAAGTATATTAATGGGAACAGAGTGTCTTAACACTAGGTTCCCTCTGTCGACCCTGCTATGTGCAGGATACAACGTGAAGCTGAAAAAAAATAAAAATCATACATGAACACAATTCTTTCTAAAGGGAGGTGGAATCTCATAGTCGATAAAACTGAAAAATGACTAGCAATCCCAACTGTTTACGGTAAAGAATGAACTCGATTCCTCCAGCCAAAGTATCTTTTATTTTCCGACTTAAAAAATTGTTTTACATTTTGTTGCTGTTGTGTTACGTATTCTTTTATTTATTTTGAGCTTTTATAACGGAATAATATGATTGTAAATTGTGATGGTTGTGTGCTCGATTCCCACTCGCGGAAGGATTTTATTTAAAACAATAACATAGTAAAACGAAAAATATCTTATTCCTCCGTTTTAGTAATATATGTAAAATTTCAGCGTTCTACGCCACGTACGTTCGGCATCGCGCATGTCTAACTTTTATTTGACAGCTCAAGTAAGTCAACAACCAGTTTTGAGTTCTATGACTCAATATAATTGGCCCTAATTTATTTTAAAAGGAATTTTGCTGATTACTTTATTATTTCAATTTTCACATTATTAATCCTATGTGTAATGTTTTATCTTTAAAGGAATCGAATCAACAATCATTACGATTACAGACAGACACTGTGCCATAGAAGATCTAGTTATGCATAAAAAAAAGATTTTCTACAACCTAAGTAACACTTATTCTTAATTCATTGATAGTCCTATGGAGGTTTTATAAAAGTATCACAAGCCATAGATACAGGCAAGTTCTAAGTCAAGCGAGACCCTTCTATAAAGGGCCCTTATATCACCCACAAAGGGAAATCTCGTCGTCGAGATTATGTTTGCGAAAGCAGGCGCGATACGAAAGAAACTTTGAAATTTTAAAAATCTAGGCTAGTGTCCTTATTTTGTTTCTGTGAAAAGCTATGGATGAAACATCGATAAAAAGCCGTTGCGGCGCAGGGGTATGCAAGGTTTATAAAACGGAGTGTCTTAACGTTCTTAGCGTTAGGTCCGCTCTGCTTACTGCTATACAAATCAATAAATGGTAAATATATATTTTTTTAAATATAAGTCAGCCAATATACTCGTATTTTGACATGTAGATGTTAACATATCGGATGATAACTATAGTACAGGTAGGAGGTGGTCAAACCAGAGGGAAAAACGTTGTTTCAAGCAGTAAAAAATATGAGTTAAAGAAAAATCCCCAGGCTATTTGAATAGTGGACTCACAATTTTCTATACTTCCTTATAGAATATTTTCATCTGCGCCATTAACAATAGATTATTAAAATTTACTACTCTGTGGTTCCTTTTAAAATCAGGCATGATGGAAAAAACTTTCTAAAATTGTAGATGTCAGTTGTGGTGCAGGGGCACAAGCGTGTATCGAATCCACAGATTCGATTCCTACTCGAGGAAATAAAATATTTGATATTTTTTTGCTCGTTCTGGTAACGACAACAAGACAAAACGCCAATCAAAACTCGACCAGAATTCGGTGGAAAGTAGTGAACAGAAGTGTCTTAATGAAAACGGAGTACCTTAATACTAGGTTTCCAGGTTTCCTGTGCTCATATATGTGTGAGATACAGCATTGCGTACACTAAAATACTGATTCGGAGAAACTAACGTTATGACACTTCATTCCCCACTTTTCGCCCAATGTTCCATTCATTACATATTGAGTGGTGGAACTTAACACCGCCCTTTGTCTGCTACCAGGGCCCAGAACCCACAGCCGCCGCGCTTGT
The DNA here is from genome assembly GCA_018230605.1 of Heliconius congener. Lineage (NCBI taxonomy): Eukaryota > Metazoa > Arthropoda > Insecta > Lepidoptera > Nymphalidae > Heliconius > Heliconius congener. The sequence goes on along the minus strand of DWAO01002353.1, from coordinate 10,348 downwards.
AGTCAAACATTGCTTTTGCGCCACTACCGCCCAATATATTTTAATAGTGAAACAAATAAACCGTTTAACCGTTATTTATATGATAACCGTTATCAGCACAGTAACTAAAGTTTAATGGGAGTTTTGGGATAAATGCTAGTGTTTTTACGTTTATTATTATATTATACAGAAAATTGTTTTAAAAACTATCGTTCAATATATATGTAAAAGGTAACACATATATATTTTTTTATTTTTCACGTTTTTCGTTAAACCTACACATGGGTCGCAGGACTCCCCTGAACCCCTTATACTGCAACGTGAAGGGCACCCGAAAGGTGAATCTATGGAACGCCAAGTAGTTTCATAGTTAATTCGACAATGTCAAAGTGTACCATGCACAGTGCACTCAAATATAGAATCTCTTATTGTATATATTTTGAACTGTTATTCCACACTTAATAAAACAATTTTTTGGAGAAACTCTAAACATATGCAATAATAATTTTAAAATCTTAAAAAAGAAAAATTATATGACGGTGATATTATCAACGTCAATAAGTAATAGTACGACTATAATAAATTGATGTAGCTTGATTATAGCTAATAGTATTTATTAATCGTAAGAGTGCTTTAGCGGCTTGCAAGAAGCGCAAAGGCTTCGTCTGTAGTGGGTAAGTTCTAATATATAATCGTATATAAAAATTGTAACTATTATGTACAGTCGAAATACATACATATCTAAAACAAATTGACCATCACCACACAAACACTAAACCACAAGTATATCTTCATAGAGACCAAAAAGCACCAAAAAGCTCTAAATCACTTGAGGTCACTGTAACAAAGCTTATTGCAGTTATATTTAAGCTAAACATTGTCTTCGGGCAAACGTAAAAGCTCAGTACAAATGCTGCCATTATTCACAAGTAATCTTTGCAGATGGCGCCGCCATGCGTCACTGCTGTGCAGAGATGTAGTGCGCTGGTTTAAACGTTAAATTTATTGAAAAATATATGTATAACTTGAGGGAAGTCGTGGCGCAGGGGCTTATGCCCCGTGCGTGGGTTCGATTTCCACTCGGGGAAATGAAGTATTAATTATTTTTATTTCCTCGCTCTAGTAACAAAGCAATGCGCGACGTTGAATGTCTCCGCTTAACACGAATCGATCGAAATTTAGAAAATGAAAATGTTTTAATGAAGTGTCTTAACAATAGGTTCCCAGGTACCGTCAGCTTATCCTGCTATATGCGGGATACATTATAAAGCTGAAGAAGAAAAAGTACGATTTTTCTTTAGCTTAACGCTCTTTCCCGCATAACACGATAGGCATAGTTAACTCAGTGTAAAGACACTCCATTCCCCACGCACCGCCTATTTTTCGAGACATTGTATTTCGGATGTGGAACGCAACTTTGTGCTTTGTCTACTGAAATGAAAATACATATAAGTTAATGTATATAGTAAAGCAGCGTCATATATAGTCACTGCGCTACGACAGCTTAAACTATGATTAACCAATGATTTCAGAGATGAGAACTCAACCCCGTACTTTCTGAGCTTTTAATGTTCAAATATAATCAAAAACTAATGTAAAATATTAATGAAAAAAAATATTAGTACTAAAAAAAAAGAGCTTGTCTCTAGTTTTTTCTTCATAGTGTATTGTATTTTATAAATTAGCCCTTCTATTCGATACCCATATTAGGTGGATATGGGTGTGCTAAAATTTGAAATTTTGTTTTGGTGGCTATTTTAGATTAACAACAATAATGTTTACATGTAATTTAATTGTCATCAGAACTTAAGTCTAAATGAAATTTTCAACTCTATAGGAAAGTGGATCAAATTGAATTTGTAAGATTTCACATTCACTAACACACATACTAACAAGGCAAGTTAAATTAAAATTATTAATAAATAGTACCCACAACCATTACTTTATATGTTACTTCAGTAAAACCAAGAATTTTCCAAGAATACCACTTCAAAAGGATATTTATAATTGCCACTTAATATCGTGGGAAATACGAGTGTTGGAAATGAAGGAGTGTATGTTCTATTTACATATATATAAAAACAGTAAATAATGTAACATTTATTAATCTGTGTGAAAAAAATTGAGGCCAGTCGTGGTGGTGGCGCAGGGGTACAAAGTGTGACTGTAAAATCGGCTGGTTGTGGGTTTAATCCCCACTCGAGGAAGTGAAATATTTATTAACATTTATATTTTCATTTCTTTGCTCTGGTGTTGAGGCAAAGCGCGGCAATGAGTTCCGCCACTCAGCACGAAATACCTCCAGAAATCGACGGAAAATGGAGAACGGAATATCTTAGAACTAGGGTCCCTCTGCTTATGCTGATGTGTGCGCGATAGCGTGAAGCTGATAAAAAAATTATATGATAACCCGTATTATACGTTTACTTTAAAAATACACGGTTTTCAGACTAGTTTCTACTAGTCTGGGTTAATGATATCACTAGTTTATTAAGTTATTCATAGCTTTTTTATCGCCACTTGGGTTAAAGCCAAACGGAGTCACCAGGCCTCCTACAGATTCATCAATCAATCTCTTTATACGTGCCCTCCGGAAAGTCCTCATGTTAACGTGGCCTTCATCCAATATCACCGATTCTATTCTCGATGATCAACTGAGGTCCACTCCTTCCTTTCCTTGATCACTCATTTTCTCGACGTGGCCAAATGACTTGCGTACCTTACCTTACCTTCTTTATTAGTCAATAATAGTTTCTAAATACCGCTCTAAGTTATTTAATAGTAAAGACGTTATATAAGAGGCGACTGATAGCAGTATTGCCCCTTTTGATAGAAAATCGATATTTTAGTTGCTACGCTACAAAAATGACATACACTCATCCTTTTAGTAACTACTCCATTTTGAAAATAATTTTATAAAAGATCTTACAAATTCTGATAAGGCAGTCGTGGCGCAGGGGTACTAGCGTGCGATTGTAAAATCGACGGTTGTCGGTTCGACTCTCACTTGTGATAATAAAATAATTAATATTTAAATTTTTCCGGCTCTGGTAACGAGGCAAAGCGCGGCGCTGATTTGCACCACTATACATGCGATCCCTCGACAATTCGGCGGAAACTAGGAACTGAGTATCTAAGCACTAGGTTCCTGTGTTCCCTTTGACTACCGTGCTATGTGCGCGATACAGCGTGAAGCTACAAAAACAAAGTAACGAGACGCCACCTTAGCGTGGTAGGAATTAGAACCTCTTTTAAAGGGTTACCCCTGACTCGGGACGGTTCATACCTCAACTTTTCTAAAAACAATACTGTTTATATGTAATTTTATTTTATTTAAGTAGTCATCAGAACGGAAGTCGTATTCTAAACACGCTAACTAACTCGGCCCGCTTGTAAAGTAAAATATTTTTAAATTAAACTATTTTCATGATTGAAAATATGACTTTTTCTTTACAGCATCGCAATTTATTTCGCATAGCAAGATAGGCAAAGTAGTGTCAAAAGACTCCGCATTTCCACTGGAATCTGATACAAGCGTTTGAGTTGGTCTTACTAGAGCGGTGAAAGAAAAATGTGTAGCGTCGGACTGTCAATGCGACGATTGTGGGTTCGATTCCCGATTTTCGATGAATTATTTTCATTTCTTCGTTATGGTAACAAGACAATCAACAGTGAATACTCAATTTTTCCAAAATTGGGCGGTATGGGTTGAATGGAGTATCCTAACACTAGATTCCCTCTGCGATACAGCGTGACCCTGCGGGATTCAGCGTGAAGCTATGTAAAAATATATTCCCCTGAATTGTATATCATACTACCTAATAAAAGTACCTTATTTTTACTGTAATTTAATCTTTCACGTCCAATCTATATTTTTTAAAAATATATATTTTTTTTATTTTACTATAGTTTTTTTATAATTAATTTCTCAGAATATTTTTCTTTGTTGGAAAACGAAATAGATACCGCCTCGCCTTTGATGAAGTTTTCGTGGAATGATTACTTAGATGTTATTATTAAATTAAGCTTTTGTTGTTGTTACGTGTTTCACTGAACGCGATAGTTGTAAGTTCAATCTTTACTTAGAGAAGATTCACGCTTTTCCCGCATAGTAAGGTAGATAAAGGGAACCTTGTGTTAGTACACTCCATTCACCATTGACTGACCAGTTTTCAAGTTAAGTGGCAGAACTCAGCGTTCTACCCTATCTTGTTGCCAGTGAAAGAAAGAAAATGAATGTCTGATTTATTGTCAATAATTTATTACTCGAATCGAACCCATAAAAGTCGTGTCTACAGTTAGACGCTGTTCTGCTGCCAAACGATGATCCCTGATAAAGTATATTTAAATATAACTATCTCCTCCAAATTTTCAGTTGCAGTTTTATTTTTTAACAAAAATATTCGGTCAAGAATCGAGTGAAAATCACTGGATGTAAATTGACTGTATGGCTATTATGAAAAAGTGTTCAAAACAACGTGTCCTAACGCTCTTCACAACTGAATATTCCATTTTAGTTAAATTACTCTCGCTCGATACAGAATTTTTGTACATATATTGATAGGTTATTTTCGTTATTATTTTATTCAATGTACTGTATCCCGCATTTAGTAGAGGACACAACACTACTTTGCAATACATAGCTTAAAAACTGGACAAGCGTGTGTTGGGCTCGCCCACTGTTCCGGGGTTCCGTACAAAAATTTTAAGTCTCAGAGCTTCTTCTGAAATTCAGGATTTGTTTAGAAAGAACCCTTTTATCAGAAACCTCACTTGAACTAACGGTCTTAATAAGTCTATTATTTTTAGGATTTACCCATAAATGTTTAGTTTTCAGATAATTTCCTGAAATAGTACTATCTGTAGATGCTACCTGCCAAATTTCATAATTCTAGACCAACCAGAAGTAACCTATCAGTTCTGATTCCCTTGATAGTATCGAAATATGTGTTTTTGCAATATAAACGGCCCTATCATTTTTTTTAAGCGAATGCCTGTTACTGAAATATTTTTTTTCCAGGAAATCATGGGGCCATAGATATGAGTATATGGTTAGAATTTTAACTCAACATCTACAAGCGTTCCTGAGGTAAAGGTTCTTAGCAGACAGACAGACTACAAAGTGATTTTAGAAGGGTTCCTTTTGGATTTAGGGTGAAAAATGAAGTAATCATTATTAATCTATTCTGGATCTTCTTAAGCTTCACGTTTTTATCCTACCCTGTAGCCAGAGAGTACTGATCACCAAACCCTACGGCTTCTGCATACGCTTGCGCATCGCCAGTCTTATCAACCTGTTTATACAAACCTCGGAGAGTCCTCATGTTTTTATGTCACCTTATTCCAGTATCATCGATACTGTGTTCTCAAAGATCAACTAGGGTCTCTTCCTGCCTCTTCTAAACATTGCACCTAAAATCAATTTACCACAAGCTACTATATATATAAGCTATTAGATACGAAAGACGGTTACAAATTATAGGTCATGTAAAAGTTTAAGCATTTCATATAAGAAACGTCGCCTTTCTTTGAATAATATATAGTAAGGAAGGTACCTACCTCCATGTATATGTATGAGAGTGGATCTAGCAACCGAATGCGTACTTTATGCGTTCAATTTAATATAGAGGAGGAAGTGTACAAGCATTTTTTACATTTTGTAGGGCTAGCTGCCAGAACCAGGTTAAGACATTTCGCGACACTAAATTTTGCCACTCAACACGTAATGTCGCGAAAATTGGGCAGAAAGTGGAGAATGAACTGTTAGCACCAGAATCTCTCCGCCTATCTACTATATAAGGGGTTCCACGTGAAGCTATGTATTCATTTATTTATATTATTTATTAATAAAAAGTGAAGTACAATAAAGCATTTATCTCCCAAAAAATTTTGACTTTAAAAAACTATTATAAAAGAGCGCGATTTATTTCACAGCAAATAAAAAAAATCTAATCAGCTTCACGCTGTATCCCGCACACAGCAGGGTAGGCTGAGGGAACCTAGATTTAAGACACTCCGTTCGCTACTTTCCGCCGAGTTCTGGAGGCATTGCGTGTCGAGTGGCGGAACTGAATACCGCACTCTGCCTTGATACCAGAGCGAAGAAATGAAAATATAAATGTAAATAAATATTTCATTTCTGCGAGCGCGGATCGAGCCCAAAACCAGTCGATTTTGCAATAACACTTTTTACCCCTGCGCCACGACTGGCCTTGTATTCTGCTTGTGAAAATTGTAATTATTAAATAAAAAAGAAAACAATTTATTTCTATCAATACACAGTTCAAAGCTTAAATATAAACGAACAGTACTGAGTGACTTGTTCATAATATGATAACGTTTTTTTTCTATTTTCCATAGAAATCTCCGACAAGATGGAGTCACGTCCGCATCCTTGCATTGCAGTCGCCTCTCCAAGTTTCAATAGCATTAAAATTATGAATAACACTCAAAAGACGTCCTCAGTTAATGAAGTGTTACGAATAGATGGGAATTAATTATTTCATGTTTTTGTATAGATATTTTTAATTTATTGTATTTTATATATTTTTTCTTTGATAAAAGTTTAGTGTTATGACATTTTATTTCCTACTTTTCACTCAATTTTTAAGACGTTTCGTGTTGAGTGGCTGAACTCAACGCCACCTTTTGTTTTGTTCCGAGTGCGAGGAAACGAAAGTAACGAATTCTTTGTGAGGGAATCGAACCCACACAACTGTCTCGTCATTCATATAAAAAAAAGTCCTACTTTCTGCCCAATTTTTCATACATTATCTATAGAATGGTGAAACTCAGTTCGATATTTTATTATGAAAAAGAAGAGGATCACCTGATAAGTGATCACCGCCTTCCACGATCCTGTGTAACACCGAAGGAGCTACAGATGCGTTGCTGCCCAGATAAGGTGGAGATAGACACACTTTTAAAACTCCACGTCACTTGGAAACACTACAGGCTTCCCACAGTTGCTTTTTGTACAAGAATGATGAAATATAAATAAAATTACTTTTATAATTCCTCTGCATTGGAATCGTACTGACGACCCGTTCCGTGCGCAAATTGCGCTCTTTTTATAAATTATAATTTTTCCATAGATTTAAATACAAATACCATAGTTAAGCCGCAATGCGTCATAAGTCAAGGGTGACCATGGATCCGAAGGAACAAGGACGGTCTTACAACTTGCCACAGGTAAAAGTTTGTTGGGTAATTTTATACTCTACAAGTTTCACTTTGCGTCCAAAATGAAACTCAAATTTTAATAAATTCAAAGTTATGACGAAGAACTTTTTGGTTGGGAGCCATTCGTTTCGGAGATGAAAATTTGATACTGTGTTTAATATTAATAAGGGGGTTTCGATCTAAAGTAGTTTAGATGCTGCCGTTAATTTAAATAAAACGAAAATTATATTAGAAAATTATTATTTTTTTGCACGAAATTTCTTTCTAGCGTTACTCCGTATCCCACATTTAGCCAGACAGAGAGAACTTGGGAAAATAGTGCTAAGACACTTCACTCTCTACTTGCCACCTAATTTTTGAACATTACGTGTATAGTGGCGAAACTCAACGCCACACTCGAAATAAAAATACTTTATTCCCCATTGGGGATCGACACACAACCGTCACGCTTATAGCTAGACGATGTCCCACTGCGTTACGAACTTTAAAAGTATATTGAATATTAAGCAAAGGAAGCCAAGTTCTAAAATTATACAACTACATTTATAAATCTCTAAGTGTGGTTACACCAAAACCAAATGGAGGGTGCGTACACTTAAAGTAACATTCTAAATTATACAGCCGCTAGGAAATGGACCGAGTAACACTAATGATTCGTTAATTGCTAAACCATTTGGCCAGTTCAGGTGATTTACTTGTTAAATATGCCAAAGATTGAGAAGCTACGTAACGGTATTTTGGGGCAGTGGCAAAGCATTTGACTCTATACGCGATGGTTTTGGGTTTGGTTTTGGTTTTTTACTCATAGGAGTGAATTATTTTCATTTATTGGCTCTACAGTAACAAGACATTGCGCGACGTCGAGTTCCGCTACTAAAAGCGCAATATCTTCAAAATTGAAGAAAACTGATGTCAAAATATTAGATTCCCTCTACCTAACCCTGGTATGCGAAATACAGCAAAAAACTAAAAAGGTTATGAAAATGTAATTAAAAAATATATAAATCTATACAGATCGATCGTTATTGATGATTTAATCTATACATATAAAGAAAATTATTATGGTTTTGTAGATAGCATTACTAATTTAATGTCGTTGACCCGGATTCAAATCCTTTAACGATCAAGGCGAATAAAAAAATATAATAATATGATACCAAATTCAATTATTGATAAATAGTAATACCATCATAGTTAGAGGAACATAGTTAGAGACCGTCGTGGAGCAGGGGCACAAGCATCTGACTAACGTGACAAGTGTGGGTTCGGTTCCCATTCGAGAAAATGAAATATTTAATATTTTCATGTCCCCGTTCTGGTAGCGAGTCAAAGCGCGGAGTTGAGTTCCTCCAGTCAACACTCAATGCCTCTAGAATTCGGCGAAAAGTGGGGAATAGAAGTCAACTGGAATGAACAAAATGGGAACGGAGTGTCTTAAAGTGATAAGTTACTCCATTTCCGTTAAGTAAATTTCCCAGGTTAACTCTACTTACCCTGGTATGTGCGAGTTATACCTTAAACTAAAAAACTATTCTAAAACAATAAAGTCGTTCGATATTACATAAAAATACATAATAATGTATATTCCAATTTCCATAGTATACTTTCTTATATGTGAAGAGATCATCGTGTGTGATCTCGCTATCAGTTTTATAACTTTTATCTTAATATATTGCTTGTTTCACTTGTTACTTGTACTGATATAAATATATTTGATACTGTGGGCTTTAACATGTAAAGCTTCTTTGTAATTTATTATACTAGCTTTTGATGTACAATGTACTTATTATATACTAAAATAAAAGGTAAAATAGGAATAAGACTTCTGTAAACCAATATTAAAAATGATAAAATTTATTAAAAAATTCAGAAGCCGGTCGTGGCGCAGGGGCACAAGTTTGGAGTGCCTTAATACTATACCTACATACTACGTGCATAATATTATAAAATTTAAACTCATAATAATTTGTCTGAGTGATGTTGATATTGAGTGTTTTTGGTTTAAGCGCTTTTCCAGGAACAAAAAATATGTTTGTGTTATATCGACTATATTTATCGATGACAACTATAATCTATAGTACACGTCCTGGAAATAAAGATGCTGAGGTGTATGTGTCGCATTACGCGATCTGACTGTATACAATAAAATTAATCAAATCAGCCTATTTGGGCCCGCTGCTAGATATAAGCCACAAGTAGCAACCTAGCAGGTCGTCGGTCCATCGAGCTGGAGGGCGCGCTCCAATCCGCGTGTCCGCATACGTAAAACATTACTTCGAGGTATTCTTGGAGTCGGTGACGTTGGATGAACTCTAAAAGCTGACCTAGGAAGTAAATCGGAAAAAAATGCCTTTCTGTCTCTGGATTAAGACTCCCCAGACGCCTAAAAAAGAAATGCTGGATTTCGTGATGAAGGATATAAGAGCCAATTGACTAACCACCGAGGATTCTGAAGACTGTGCTTTGTGGATTATAGTGAGACGGAAGACAGGCCCTGGCAATAAAGGTTTAAAATTAATTCAAAGAAAGCTATAAAAAATAAACTAAATCAGCTTCACGCTGTATCCCGTACACAGCAGAGTAGGCAGAGGGAACCTTGTGTTAAGACACTCCGTTCCCCACTTTCTGCCGTATTCTGGAGGCATTGCGTGTTGAGTGGCAGAACTCAACGCCGAAAAAGCAAGAGCGCTATAGAAAGCAAGAGCAAGAGTAAGAGCTATAAGCTGTATTATAATATATTTTCTATATTATTTCGAAGTAACCCAACACTTCCACTTATCTGCATTTAATCAAATCCGAAGTAGCTAGAAAAATCTAGTATAGAAATAACAATAAAATCCACAAAAATATGAAGAGATATGCAAATGAGGGGCAAATAGTTTACGAGACGACCGTCATTTTTACCACATGATATATTACGGGACCCTTTGAGCAACGCAAATTTACAACTTCTATGACCGCAGAAAGGGCTATATATAGTGAATTTGATATATTAATATTAAAACCTAACTGAATATTTATAGTGGGTTGTAAACATTCTTTTTTAGGGTTCCGTAGCTCAATACATAAAACCAGAAGTCTTGTAGGATCACTTTGTTGTCTGTCTGCTCGTCGCATGGATATATCAAACTAAAATTAATCAGCTTCATGCTGTATCCCGCACACAGCAGGGTAGGCAGAGGGAACC
>DWAO01002352.1:0-16194 GCA_018230605.1 Heliconius congener | reverse complement strand
GGTTCCTTCTGCCTACCCTGCTGTGTGCGGGATACAGCGTGAAGCTGATTTATTTGATTTATATTTTTAGAAAAAAATATATTACAAATCTATATTTGTAGTACATTGCATACAAAATGAGTCCAACTCACACTTAATCGAATTTTTAGATATCATCAATAGCTAAAAAAAATTTATTTCGTTTTGTACCCCACTGCCTAACCAATTTTCATGACATTGCTTGTTAAGATACGAAACTCAACACCGCACATTGATAGAAATCGAACTCAAAACCGTCGTGTTTTACAATTAGACACTGCAACACGACGGTCCCTTTGATATTGTCTATTAAATCTTTAATGAATTCTAGTAATATGGACTAAAATTATATTTGACAGTGAAAAAAAATTAGAGATAAAGTAGAAAGAGAGAGAATAAAAACGAGCCCAGTAATGGTGCAGTGAGCCACTCACAGAATTGGAGTTCGATTTCCACGTTCGAGTGCAAATGAAATAATAAATATTTTCATATTCTCACTCTGGTAACGAGGCAAAGCACGGTGTTGAGATCCGCCTTTCATTACGCAATGAGAACGGAGTGTCTTAGCATTAGGTTCCCAGGTATAAGGAAAGGAAAACTATATACATATATACGTTGAAAAAAGGTTTAAAACTAGAAATAGTAAAAAATATTCCACTATTTAGAAGTGCATGGAAAATATTTTGGTGAGGTTTTTGTATGTAAATCTTATGTAGGTGGTGGTGTCTAGACATGCGGTGGGAATAAGAATAGTATAAGGAGAATTCTACCAAAAAAATAAGGTATACTATATTAGTTTGTAGATACCTACCATTTTCAACTTTTATAATTTGTAATTGTGAAAATAAGGCTTTTTTTTATTTTCACGCATTACTCCGCTCATAGTGAGGTACGAAGAGAGAACGTAATGTTCCAATCATCGAATTATCTTGAGATCGCGAAGAGGTATCAAACGAAAATTAACATCATATAATTCAAATCTAAACCAGTCGTGGCGCAGGGGTACAAAGTGTGACTGTAAAATCGACTGGTTGTAGGTTCGTTCAACACTCGAGGAAATGACATATTTATTTACATTTATATTTTCATTTCTTCGCTCTGGTGACGAGGCAAAGCACGGCGTTGAGTTCTGGCACTCAGCACGCAATGAATCCAGAACCCGGCGGAAAGTGGGGAACAGAGTGTCTTAACATGAGGTTCCCTTAGCCTAGCGCTGTGCGGGATACAGCGTGGAGCTTACAATCCTCGAATAGGTACATAACAAATAGGTACTCATTGAAAGCGTCCGAATCGCACCTTTTCATTGTATCTGAATACATTTAAAATAATAATCATTTTTAGATATCACAGTGCTGTCATAACTGAAAATTTTATGATTTACTAACATATTTTTTAAATTGGTGAGATTCACATATTGGACAACATATTCTTCTATCCTTAGAGTTTTTAAATATGAAAGTACTTATCTAAAAATCCAACTAGACTTAATAAGGAGTGAATTACTATTACTATTTTCGCTTAGATATTTTGTTTGAAAGTTCATAAAATTTTTAAGAATTCATAACTGTATAAAAAATACATTTTTAGAATAGAATTCTTTCTGTCCACTACTGACTGATATAAATTGAACTAAGCTGCCGCTAGGTTCATATTTTAATACGTTTCCTTAATACGTAAAGTTGCAAGTGATGATTAAAACATCCATTCTATAATGAGTAATGAGTAAACCGTACTTTCTGTACATATAATATAATTGAGAAACAATGAATAAAAAAACAACATATTCTATTTATTTTAATTATTATGTTAATTACATAGAGTATGGATCTGTGATTTTTTAAATTTTTATCTGTTTGTCAGTCTTTCTAGTCTCCGGAGCAGTTGAACTGATTCTTATTGCACGTTCATTGCCCCGTAAAGGAGCAACATATAGGTGACTTTTATTCTAGATATGCGTGAGGAACTGCGGGATTTACTTCATTTTTTGGGAGCATAATCAAAAAAGAATTCAAAATAATTGAAATAACAATTTATTAAGTGTAATAACAATACAGATAATCAAACTCAAATAATCAACTTATTTGTCCAAAATACAGTTAAGTAATGTGAAATAAGAAAGAAGCGGGCGACGCCGCATGGGATCTGCCAGTATTATATCTAAATCCTAGACCAAATGTAACATGCTGAAATAGTAACGGTACTAGAATATTAAGTCGGCACATTAGAGCTAAGTGTAAATTTGAATCAGATTTGATACCATACCGTACCATTATCATAAACTAGAGAGGGGTCCTATAGCATAATTATTTACAATTTCACACTGAATCTCCTATAGTAGGCAGAGGGAACCCAGAGTCCTCTCTTCCTTCATTAGTTCATTTCCCGAAGTGAAAATCGAACCCACAACCGTCCCGCTTACAAGTGGAAAGCGCCACTGCACCACTACTGCCTCGTGTTATTTATGGTACGTTTATTGATATATTTAGTTTAATCGAAAAATTAAAGATCATAGAAAAAACTCGATTTTCACTCACTAGAATACTTTCTCTTAAATCATGACATTTTCGTTTCTTAACTACTACAAAAATAGAAAGTTGTTAGAGTTTAGTATTTTAGCATGATGCTGTATCCTGCACTTAGCAGATGGAACCTTAGTGTTACGACACTCCTTTCCCTGTTTACCGCCAAATTATAGAGGCAATACGTGCGAAAAAAATGCAATTATTAAATATTTCATCTCCTCGAGTGGTAATCGAACTCACAACCTGTCGAGTTAACCATCACACTTTGTGTCTAGCCTCAAAGTGATGATCTGTTTTTATAATTATGACTTTAATACAAAAATAAAAGAAGACAAAGAAAAAGTTCTAGTACCAGGAAAATAGCAAAGCTGTTTGTAGTGATCTTGAAAAATAAACTGAGAAAATACTAATTAGCCGTACATAAAGTACGAAAGGAAATTCCTTAAAGAAGATTTTATAATGGAAAATTATGGAAAACCTAAAAGTAAACTTAAACCGCAGGAAGCGTTCCTTTTTAATACTTTAAATAATTCAATTAAAACTTTTTGGTATACAAATTAAAACTCTAGAGTCATAAAATATTAAATTACTGTATTTTTAACATATTTCTTATTTTTTAAGGTTCACGTTGTATCAAGCGCGGTAGGCAGAAGGAACCTGGGAAACAGTGTTAAGACACTACGTTTTAGTGCGTTCAGTTTGGAGGCATTGAGTGTCGGAACTCAGCGCCACCAGAATGAAAAACTTAAAAATTTATACATTTAATTCCTCCGAATGGAAATTGAATCCACAAACGTCGCTCTTAAAGTCACACTCTTATGCCACTGCGCTACGACGGCCAGATAACTATATATATAATATCTATAGGTATTATGCAAAATGAACAATTAATCTTATTACAATCTAACAAAAGAGAATACAAAAATTATAACAGATATTTAAGACCATTTTAGTTGTGGCTGTCGTGGCGTAGCGGTACAGCTCTAATTGTTAAGCGATGGTCGTTGGTTCAATTTCCACTCGGAGGAATAAAATATTTTAGAGGCTATAAATGATTATAATATAATTTGAAATAATTAAAGTACTTAAATTCTCCGAGTCCTATTATAGTAAATTAAATCAGCTTCACGCTGTATGCCGCATACAGTAGGGTAGACAGACGGAACTCAATGTTAAAACACTGACACTCCCCATTTTCCGATAATTAATTAATAATTAATAAATAATAATTCATTGCCTCGAGTGGAGATCGAACCCACAAACGCTGCGTTACAATCACACCCCTGTGCCACTGCGTCTTACACTATGTCTTATCTTATGCTACAGTAGTGGAAAAAAAAACTAATGCAGACTATTTTCTATTATATTAACAAAATATGAGAAAATAATATATTTTATTTAAACAAAATAAATTTCACCTTAATAATAACAGTACATTTGTAAAATGGTCTCTAAGTACTAAGAAGGCTTACGTGACAGTGTAAAATGTCGCTGGCCACCGTGACGGACCTGAGCCCGAACAGGCGCTCTCAAAGGCGATACTACTGTACAGTTAGTAAAACAAGTAGGTCAGCAATTATTATTTCATTATAAAATATATTATTGTTTTTAAATGTCACTTAGCACATGTAATCATGACATCGCCGTGGTGCAGCGACACTGTAAGCGCGACGGTTACGAGTTTGATTTCCTCTCTGGGAAATGAAGTATTTTCATTTATTCCCTAGTATCAAGACAAAAACCCACGTTGCTTTCCGCCACATCCACATAATGTCTCAATTATTGGGTTGAATTTGAGAAACGGAGTGTCTTATCACTCGGTTCCCTCTGCCTAACCCGCTGTAAGCGGGATACAACGTGAAGCTACAAAAAAGTTATGATGCCTGTGGTTTTGTTTTTGTCTTAGGGAAAATCGAATTAAATTTGTTTTCAGGTTGCTCAATATTGCTACAACTTCAACTTTATGCGGAAGATGTGTGAAAGTAATTTATATTGAAATTTAAAATATTGAGGCGCAGTGTTACAAACGTGTTACTGTAAACGCGACGGTTGTGAGTTCGCTTCCCACTTGAGGGAATGAATTATCATTTATTTATATTTTTACTTCTTCGCTTTAGTATCAAGGCAAAGCGCAGCGTTAATTTCCGATAGTAAACACGCAAAAACTAAAAAATTCTGCGTATAAAATTCCTATACATTTTTTTTGATACCTTAATATCATATCTCAATATCTTATAGCATCGCATACACTGTTAACCGTACCTAAAACTACAGTAGCGTGACAAATTGTTCTGAAAACTAAGTTCTGAGCGGAGTTGAGCAGGAAAAATATATGTTAATACTACTTTGGTCTACTTAAACTGTTGTTGAGAATCGCGTTATGGTTTTTCATGTGTAACAACTGAAATTCAAATAAACAAACATTATTTTCGAAAAGTTTTATATTAAGGTTAAGTTTTTGGATGAATTATTATAATTATGATAATGTAAATATTATAGTTATAGTTATGTACACTGACATAGTTATAGTTATGTACACTGACATAGTGCAGCGTTGAGTACCGTCATTTGACACGGAATGTCTCGAATTGGATCGGCGAACGAAGAACGGACGGTCTTGATATTATTAGACGACGAATGAAGAACTGACAGTTCTCTCTGCTTATCCTACTGTTTGGGATTATGCAGTATTAAAATATTGAAATAATATTAAAAGTTAAATACAAGGCCGCCTTCGAACAGCATCTGGCGGTTGTCGTTTCGATTCCCTTTCAGGGGAACAAATTATTTCTGTATACAGTATAAAGAAAATAATTTATTTTAATAGTTTTTCTTTGATTTTCACTATTATTATGAAACAAATTTTAAATGAAACTATTTTAACCGGATTAATCGGGTATATTTTGTATTTTTATACATTTTTGGAAACCCGAGGTCTACCCGTGACCACGGACTACTGCAAAGTGTTCGAAACGTCGGGTTTCCAAAAATGTATAAAAATACAAAATATACCCGATTAATCCGGTTCAAATAGTTTCAGTTTTGAATTTTCTCTCTCTTTTTAACAAACAAAGCGTGACGTTGAGTTCCGCTACTCAAAAGGCAGTGTCTCAAAAATTGGACTTAAAGTGGAAGTGAAGTGAACTTTTAATAAAATTTATAAATATAATAAATACATTTCAAAATATTATAAACTTTATAACTTTTGCAACTTATATATATATATATATATATATATATATATTATCTAAGTACCTAAGTTAGTCGTAAGTATATCGGTACATTTAAGTTGCTTCTATATTTTTCTCTAACGAACTCGTCGTTTCGTTTAAGATGCGACACAGTATAGTCAGAACGCAAATTGAGAGACTCCAACTGAATACGTGCAATATCCGCATTTCGTAGGGACTATGGGCTGTGTTTCTCTGAATAGAAGGTTTTCTAAATTGTATAAAAGATAAACAGATAGACATTTGTTTTTAAATTCAAATAGAATTTATTGTCATTTAGTATCAAATATTTTTGTTTTCCCGCTCTTGGGAGACAAAATGCAACGTAGAGCTCAGGCACTCACTGTTCCGGAGAGAAAATATGGAATGTCTTGACACTAGATTAACTCTTCCCACCGTTATTTTGGATAAAGGGCAATAAGGATAGATTTTCAAAAACTAGAGTGATATCTCACTTTTTAAGATCATATCCAAATTGTATATGATATTTTAGTTTATATGAATTTAAAGACAAAATTGTCAATATTATACATGTACAGATAAGCGTAAGGTAGGTAAGGTTCTAATCTCATTTGTCTATATATTTGCTAACCACTACCATTTTAAGTATATATTTTTTCTTATTATTTTCAATTGATTGTTTCTCTCTATAGAATTACGTATAATAAAAAGTGTATTTATTTCATTTCAATCAGACATTCGTAGGATTGTCCCTTATAAATATTTAGGTTTAATCTAAAAAAAGGAGTTAGAGAGTAGAAAATGTGAATTTTTGTAGGAACACAAATTGAGCTACTGCTAGTAAACAGACTTGCAATATCCGGTGGGACACTGCGGTCGACATTAATCTATACAGGAGCATAACTGGGTAATTGCAAAATGTCGAATTTATAATGTTATTAAAATTAATTAATATATCATGAAAATCATGTATCTTATTCTATTTTAAAATATCATATTAGCTACATTATTATGGTTTTAAGTATCGTATCGTGTTTCTATTAAATTTACTAAACACTTGATGTTTCTGATGTTAGACGTGTGTGTGTGTGTCGTAATAAATAGTAAGAATAATAAAAGTACATATAAATTAAGTATTTGATTCAGTTTGAATTCTTTAGAAAATGGAGAATGAAGTGTCTTAACACTAAATTCCCTCTGCCAATCCTGTTGTATGCGGGATACAGCGTGAAGCTAAAAAATGCTATTATCTAGTATAGTACTATCATATATAGGTGAAACTATTTTTTGGATAGATAGTGGAATTTTGTCGTAAGCTACATAATCCTTTACTTTTCCACGCATAGATAACATACATAAATACTTAATTAGAGAACGTATATAAATACATACATAAATTAAATTTATAATTAACATATATAAATTAAAATTAAATCAGCTCCACGCTGTATCCCACAGCAGGGTCGGCAGATGGAACCTAGTGTTAATATATAATGCATTATAACAGAGTTATCAGATAGTGTCAAGACACTTTTTTCACCACTTTCAACCCGAATTCGTATTTCCTAATAAGATGTGAACAATGAAAATAAGCATTTCTCAAGGATCGAAAAATCGGCCGTTGCATTTTATATATATTTACATACAGAATTAAGTGTATAACGATTATTATTATTATTATTAATATATATATATTTTTTATATTTATAATTTTTTAACACATTTACCAGGTTGTAGCATTAAGCAGCCAGTCACACAAATACTAAAGTAATAATGTCTCGTACGCGAGCGGTCAGTAAATATGACCCAGAGCGAGTTCCTCCATCTAAGTTATTGGAAAACAAATCTTCATTTTAACTTGTACTCCACTTTAGTGGAAGCATTACTAAAGTACCTTACCTTATATTAACTATAGTCATTTAGATGTTTCGTACTATAAAAATCTTTTATAAGATCTGGAAAATATATGTGTACTTAAAATATAGGTTTAATTGGGGTCAATCGTCGCGCCGGGGCAAAAGGTTGTAGGTTCGATTTTCACTTGAGGAAATGAAATATTTTATATTTTTATTTCCTCGTCCTGATTACGAGGCACAACGCGGCGTTTACTTCCGCCAATCAACACGTAATGCCTCTAGAATTCGGCAAAAAGTGGAGAACGAAAGTGTTTTTAATAAACGAAATGTCTTAACACTAGGTGCCCACGTTCCCTCCGTGAAACTTAAAAAACGACAATATATTGTTAAAATGGCCATCGTGATGTCCATGTGTGTAATGCGATTGTATTGATTTCATTACTTACTCCAAGGAACAAGATGAACCTAACACTAACTAATTAATACTAACTTCTTTATTAGTCATTTTAATTATTATAATTTTCCTGATCGGGTAAAAAAATGGTATAAATGGTGGGGAATGGTAAAAAAGTGCAATATTAAATGTTAATATGCCATTTAAAACGCAATATTTCGAATTTATGCGGATGCGGAGAACGAAGAAACTTAAAACTATTTGGTCTAACTTGCCATATGACAAAAAAGTTGATAATTCATTTTCATATAGCCCTTTTATCGTACTAAGAAATCAAGTGATATCTCTTCGATCTCGATGACATTCTATTAAGAGATCGTATGGAGTGGCTTTTATCATGTTCAATATCCATGACTTGAATACTAAGTTAATTGAACCCACATACATAGCGTTTACACTCCAATACCGTCCTACTGAACCACGATTGACTTGTTCAATACAATATATTTAGTTTTTTGTGTCATACCAAGAATATTCTTTGTTATTCATTTTATAATTATTTTTTTCTTATTTTTTTCTATATATTACACAGTATAGAGAGAATTTATTGGAAGATCGTCCTTCAATTCAATGTCAATTCAATTCCCAAAGAAAAAATTATACAGTATGTAATACCATACACAATAAAGAAATACAAAATATTCATTATATAAATTACGCCCTTTGAGTATAAATCGAGGCATAGCGCGACTTTGAGTTTCGCCTTAACTCAACACGCAATGCCTCCAGAACTCGGCGGGACCTCTGCCTACCCTGCTGTGTGCGGGATACAGCGTGAAGCTGATTTAATATATATATATACTTTTAATTATTCCATAAAATAATAGCATAAAAGAGTCTTCCAACTAATTGTTATAACCGTATGTAAATATAAAAATGGGTACTTTTATAACACATCCCTCGAGAGAACCACAACAGCCTTCACAGCGAAACGAAACAAATACTCTATTATAATTATAATACCAGCAACTAAAATTTCAAATTTTGGATACAAAATTACAAAATTTGAAAGCTCTTTTATATCTGCACTGCGATTCAATGCACTGTTAGTTCGGGGTTTTTGCATTCTAAAAACGATGCTTACGCTCATTTACAGTACATTCATAGCGACCTGTTTTCGGTAGGGTAACGCTTATCTGCGTATGTATAGTTTTTTTTCTAGAGAAACACTGTGTAAGGTAAGTACTTTTGAGGCCAGTCGTGGCGCAGGGGCACAAGCGTGTGACTGTAAACACGACATGTTGTGGGTTCGATTCTCATTTATTTATTCGAGGAAGTTATTTATTTAATATAAATAACTCACTTACTTAACTATAAGGGTATGTATCTTTTTACCATTATAAATATGGAAGGTAAGTGAAAATGTAAAGTCTTCTAATTTATTTAACCTCGTGTTTTTGTACCATTATTAAAACTATAATATTATATTTTTTCACCTCATGCTAGCTTCTCGCTTCATTTTAAAGTAGACAAAAGGAAACTAGTGTCAAGACACTACGTCCCCCACTTTGCGCAGAGTTTTTGAGGCATTGCGTTTTGAATAGAGAAACCCAGCACTGCATTTTGACTTAGTACCAGAGCGAAGAAATAAAAATACTGAATAGGAATCGAACCTGCAACCGTCACGGATACAGTCACACGTATGTGTCCCTGCGCCACGACGGCCTCTATTTCATATTCTAAAGAAATAATTTTCTTTGTGAAAAATTTTGACGAAAATTTATCAAAATAAAATAAAAAATCCATTCAAAATTAAAGCTTAATTGTAAATTGATTTCTACTGTAATCCCAGCGATGAGATGAGCTGCAATTTTGTGTGATATATAGATAGGATTTTAGTTCGTACATGTCAACCAATTTCACAGATAAATGAATAAATGAATGATACCACAATACAGCTGGAATGTATAAGCTTTACTAAACAGGGTTACGAGTTCAATTCCCGTGGAAAAGTAGTATTACAAAATAACATTTAATTTGTAGAAAAAAGTTTTATAGTCGTGATTTTTTGTACTTGATTAATTTTATATTGTAAACTATTTATATTTTAATACCACAAATACTGATCTAAAACATTTTATTCTTTAAGAAAAACTTGATACCTGTTAAGGAAGGGCATTGCCTTAAAGTAAAAGTTTAACTTATATTCCTAATAATAAATTATATGCCTTTTAAAATAGATAGGCGTTGAGTTCCGCCACTTAACACGCAATGCCACCACAACTCGACAGAAATGGGGAACGGAGTGTCTTAACACTACATTCCCTCTGCCTGCTATGTTCGAAATACAGCGTGAAGCTGATTTATTTATTTATTTTATTTAAAATAGAAACCCCTAACTCCTAACTAAGATACTCCGTTCCCCACACTCCACAATACTCTTTAGATATTGCTTGTTAAGGCGTAGAATTGAGAAAACCGGATGAGGAAATGAAATTATAAATGTAAATAAATATTTAATTTCCTCTAGTGGGGATCGAACCCACAACCAGTCGATTTTACAGTTACACTTTGTACCCCTGCGCCACGACTGGCCTCGTGCTGCGATATATAAGAGTTTCCAATATCTACATACTTACAACCTTTGTTATAACATAAATTAGGCTCACAACGTTCGGAGGCATCATTAATGATCTGCTACAATAGAATAGCTCCCCGGGGCGCTATTACGTACTTTGCTGTTAATCGTGACGTTTCCAACTTGTAAATGTTTCATAATATATATTAGCATGCAAAACAGCTCTTAAATTATGTTTAGTTTATGTTTGAGTATGATTCGGGGTTGAGTTCCGCCATTAAATGGGTAACGTCTAAAATACCATTTTTTTCTCGCTTCTCTTTCGTTTCATTCCGCATATAGCAGGGAATTTGGGAACCTAACATTAAGACACTTTTCTCCACATTTCGCCGAATTCTGGAGCCATTCGTGTTGAGTGGTGAAATTCAACGCTGTATATGCCTATAGGCACCAGAGCGAATAAATGAAAAAAACAATTATTTAATTTCCTCGAATAGGGTTCAAACCCACAACCTATCGAGTTTACAGCAATACTCTATGACATAGATATCACAGTGGCATATCATAGAGTCTATGATACGCTACTCTGCCAGGACTGGCTTCATGTTCAAGCTCTCTTTACGCTCACTGACCTACTTATATACCGAAATTCAACTTTTGAGCTCTAGTATTTCCATATATCAGTGACTCTTAATAACGGAAAAGTCTATGTGTAAAGGTGATGGTAGATGGATCAAATAAAAATATGTTTTCATATCAAATTTGTAAAATCTTTTGATTTTTTTATAATTCGATTACTTGAAAACCCTACTCAGGAAACTAAAATGCAAATACATCACAATGAGAATTCAGTATTCAAAATGTAATAATAATCAGCTGGGAGTGTGATTTGTCATCAAGGTTCGACAAATCTCATCGTAAATATACCACAATATCTTTTGTTGTATATCTGCAACAAGTTATCATGGCTTTTGTAATAAAAATGGAATTATAATTTTAATATTTTTTCAAAGCTAAAATCTGTAACAACAGTAAATATATAATAAATAAAGCAAAAAACAAACTTTACTCCACTTTCAGTGCCAAGTTAAGAAGTTTTCGTCGAATGAAAGAAACTGTACTGAACAGCAAATATAAAATTTAAGTTTTAGTAAGTTGATTTTCACCTGCACTCGGATGAGCATTCGCGTCTATCTTTAATTTAAGCAAACACCAACGTTTTGAAATGCTTCGTTTACTTAAGTTTTTATTAATGCTATAAAGTGAGTTTCTTTAGTTTACTAACAAATTTAAAGCTATTATAGTGTAGTGAATTGACGTGTGTAGTCAATTTGGATGTGGGTTCGATTATCATAAGGGGGATTCATTGTTTTTATTTCCCATGTCTAGAGAGAAAAAATGTGTCAGGAGTTTTTATTCCTATCTCAATATAAATAAAAAAAAATAGAGATCTACTAAAAACTTTAGATATGCGTTTCATGTAAACAATAAATTCATAGAGAAATCGTAAAGTATTTTTGTTTTCTAAGCAAATTCAGAGTCATTTTGAGAAAAATTATGATTTCTGCATATACGAGTATTATCATATTTACCAAAATCTAACATGCCTTGTTATATATAGTTCTGTTTATTTTTTATTTCACATATATCAGGGTAGGCAGACGCCTGCACACGCACCGCGCCATGAATTCCCCATTAAATATCCCTACTCCATCAACCCCCATAACCCCCAAAAATTTCTCCATATACAAAGCAATTTTTAAATATAATTCACGTGGAAAACGATGTTTCTCTTACGGTATGTATAAAACGTACGATATATTACGCTTACTAAATTACCCCTCGCCATATCTCGTAAGACAGTGGCCCCTGACGTATGACGTCATATCTCACAAATATACTTAGAGGGATTAAGAGACGTATACGTTCAAACGGCTGATGTATGAAAGCGTGTTATCGTTGATTCATGTTCTCTTCTCTGGTTCAAGCTATTGCCCCTACTATGATGTAGTGTCGATTTTAACTCGATATTAATTATTTTAAGATGTTATTAAGTTTAGGTTAGTCGTGACGCAATAAACGCGATAGGTCCCACAACCTGTCGATGTTCGATTGCCAGTCGAGAAATTAATATTTTCAATAATATTTAATATTTTCACTTCTTCGCTTTGGTAAGGCGCAGGGCGCGGCGTTGTTCCACCACTTAATAGACAATTCCACCAGAATTCAGCGGAAAGTGAAGAAAATAAGTGTCTTAGTGAGAATAAAGTGTCCCAATCACAGTCAGTATGACTAACAAAAACTAAGATTGAGTTGTAGAGTAACTAATCACTTTATACTGTTCAACATAACATTTCTTTCTCATTATATAGCAAATATGAATAAGACCAAACTATATTTGCAGTTAGCAAAAGTTTTATTTACGTATTTCACCTTATCAACTATCCATTGTATGTGAAGAATGAATCGGATGAGCAAGCAATAATTTCTCAATAATATTTATTAAGTGAATAAAGAACTATAAGGCGTACGGTACAAAAAAAAATATTTTATTATAAAAAGTATACACGCTGTATAGTATATAAGGTAGGCAGAGGGAACCTAATATCGTGCAGTTTCCCTTTCTGCTCAAATTTAGAGATATTGCGTATTAGTTTGCGGAACTCACCTCCGCTCCGTGCGTTATTATCCTGAACTTTTATTAATAATTCAAAAAAAAAACCAACCAATAGTAAGGCCATTGCAATTTTATGAGGCAACTTGTCATCTTCGAGAGCGCTATTTTTCGTATGTCTCACATCGTTTAGGTGATATCTTTTCCTTCGATAGTATCTACACAAAGCAACCAATGAATAAATATTGTGTGTTTCAAAATACATTCCCGTAAATATTACGATATGCGTTGTCTTTCTTTTATAAAATGGATTTTTATGTTTCCATTCATATCATATAAGATATAAGAACTAAAACTTACTTACTTACTTAGTTAACTTCACGTTGTATCCCTAACGGGATAGTCAGAGTGAACGGAGGACCAAGCGCTACGGTCTCTACATACCTCTTTCGCCTCGTGCACTGTCATCAACCTCTTCATATGATCTCTGGGGAGTCCTCATGCTTTTTACATGACCTTCTTACAGTATCTTTTCTTCGACATTATGTATTCGAAGGTCAACCGAAGTGTTCCCGTCTACGTCTCTACGTTTTAGAAAATGTTGTAATGTCTGTTTCCTACTCTACTATTACATAGAGTGTCACAAATTTAACGTTAAAAGGAAACAGAATATTTTGACACTGGATTCTCTTTACATATATTCTAATATGAATATAGAATATAGTATGAAACAAAAAAAATATACTATTCATAATATGCTAAAACATCTAAAGCAATATAATTCCAAAATACCATTTCTATTTACAATAGCCCCTTTATTTATCGGTATATACGAGTACGTATGTCGTATCGCGATCAAACGCTACGAGAGGAAATACTCCAACTGGTATTCGTGATAGCCATGTGTACAAATAAGTGAATTCATATTTTCATTTTGATTGATTTCAAACCATTTTGTGTAAAGTTTATGGGTATAATATTGTAACTTTTAAATTTTACTTTCATTTTTTTTGATAATTGAAAGTCGTATAAGTCCTTCTTTTCACGTTTCAGTTCAGTTTCAGTCTTACAGTTGCACGCTTGAGCCTTGTGCAACTACGGCTTTACTAATAACAATTTAATTTAATTACATTACAGGTACAATTTTCAGTACCTATTTATTACTGGTTCATTGCGAAATTGGGAACCTAGTCTTCAGACAATCCATTCCTATTAATACACTTCAGTTCCCTACTTTCCGTCCAATTCTCTCCACTTAATGCTGCGCTCCGCCATGGTGCCATCGCTTCCCTGTGTGGGAATAGAAACCACAACCTTGTGCAACTACGGCTTTATTAATAACAAATCTGCAATTGACATATAATTCCTAACAACTCATTTATAATATTTATTGAGGCCAGTCGTGGCGCAGTGACACAAAGTGTGATTGTAAATCCTAGTTGTGGATTTGATCCCCACTCGAGGAAATGAAATATTTATTTAAATTTTTATTTCCATTTCTTCGCTTTGGTGTTGAGGCGAAGCGCGGCGTTTAGTTATGCCACTCAACAAGCAAAGCAGAATCCGGCAGAAACTGGGGAACGGAGTGTCTTAACTCTAGGCTCCCTCTGCCTGCCCTGCTGTGTACGGGATACAGCGTGAAGCTGATTTATGTATTATTTCATTAATTTATTTAACATTTCGCTCATAAGATAACCAAAAGCCATATTACTCAAGTACACGTACATTTGATGCTAGCTCAGTAGTTACAGCTACACTTAGAGTTGTTTAATTATATAACGAAATAGTCTCGTGATCAAAGACCCACCTCGGGACACCGAGAACATGTAGACAAATAAGCTAGATATCCAACTAAATGTGGGCTAGGATGATTAAGGTTAAGCTATAATATTATGTTTTCAGTATATACATGTTCCGCAGGTGATGGAAAAGTCTTAATGGGAACGGAGTGCCAGAGGTACCCTAGGTTCCCAGATTCCCCCTTAGTCAGCCTACACTGCTACGTGCGGGATAGAGCGTGAAGCTGAAAAAATATATTAATCCCTCCATATGTCCTATTTAAGGAATTTAATAAATTTTATCAGGTTACTTAATTCTGGCAAAGTGCAGTGAGATTTGTCCCTTAGGAGATGTAAAATTATACAGTGGGCTATCTCAGCTTTATAAGAGACTCTGTTTGATTCAGTTTATAAATTGAAACCTTTGAGGCCAGAGTTCAATACTTTTATCCAATAAAGCAGTTGATTTTACTTTTTAATTTATTGAAGGAACTAGAAATACGTTGTGTCTATTCATACATAAGTAACGAAATTATTTTAAATATGTAAAAATATTTCTGAGAAATGTTTATAAATATTTTATTAAATATAATAAAATAAAGCAATACAATCTATTTAGCACAATTTCTATAGACTTGAAGTAAAATCAACAAAATATATAAATATAATAACAAGCCAAGTAAAGGAAAAATTTTTTTCTTTACGCTGTATCCCATACACACAGGGAAGCAGGGGAAACCTAGTGTTAAGACCGCAGAACTCCGGAGCCATCGCGCATTGAGTAGCGGAACTCAACGCCGTGCCTCACTCCAAAACGACGAAATTAAAATATTAGAAATTTCATAATCGGAAACACAATTTTCATAAGAGAAATTCTCACACAATCTCACAATACGAACGTTATCTAATACATACTTTATAAACAGCTATTTGAATCTACACTTCGTCTCAGCAAAAAAAAATATTGCAATGTTCAGGTAATTTATTTGATTTATTGGGCTATTACTACGCGTTTGTGAAAAAAAAAGGTTAGAAACACCTCGCAGGGCAGAGGACAAAGGTGAAATAATGTTGGCAGTATTGCCCTAACTACCGTTATGGGAATATAAATACTCGTTGCTATTCATTTCAAAATTGGTTGGATGAATTTTTGTTTCGTTTAGACAAAGTTAATGAGG
This sequence comes from Heliconius congener, assembly GCA_018230605.1. NCBI lineage: Eukaryota > Metazoa > Arthropoda > Insecta > Lepidoptera > Nymphalidae > Heliconius > Heliconius congener. The sequence goes on along the minus strand of DWAO01002352.1, from coordinate 65 downwards.
TTAGGGGTTATGGGGGCCTGGAAGTATGCGTGAGTTGAATTTTTGTTCCCAGGTAACGAATATAT